>UXSR01005562.1:4313-33337 GCA_900604375.1 Mesocestoides corti
ATCATGTTGCTTGCATTTGGATTGATATTCGCACGCGCGTCCGTATGAAATTCGAGAATTTCATCACGCTCTGTTTGCGACGGAACTTCAGCCATCACAGTTGAAAGCAAAATAAATAAGTAGATGAAATCTATCATCTTTAAAAAGGAAGCAGCGTCGACGACTTAAGCACAAACTATGGTAGCAGTCAAATTAATTGTACCGCACTGCCCATCGTCAGTTTATATAGACCATTTTTTCCAATGATTAAAGAGAATCCAAATTGTGTGCAATTAATGGCGCGTTGTGCAATCCCGGTTAGGAATTAAAAAAACTACTTATTATAGTTGACGAGGCTATAAAAATTTGGTGTATGTGGGGGTAGAATTGCGGTGGCAGTTTCTGGCAACTCAGTGCGACTTCATATGCGTTAGTCATTTTTGTGTTGCCTTAATAACAACATTATTGGAAAAATGGAAAATTTTTCAAAGCACAATTTTGCAAAAAAAAATAAAAGCACAGTAAACAAACCTGCTGGTCGTGGTACATGACATGAAAGAAACGTTTATCATGATTTTAAACTACCCGCAAAATCGTTTAACTACCTAATAGGTTGAGAAAATTGAAGTCACTGTCTTAAAACCGTAGACCATCACATGCACTGATTATGCGTACATAGGGTTTCTTGTACAACTAGTTAGCATGTGTACTTATGATAAGGCTGAGCAGTGTGATAAGGAAACTGTGTAAGCAAATAAAACAGAGCTGTGGCAGCAGAATCGTGATAATAATTTCCTTTCATCAGTTGGCCTTTTACTCAAACTGGATCGATAAGGTGTTCGACCAAAAATTAAGTGATTTTGTTGAAAGGTGAACCATAAACCACGAAGATGCTAAGACGTCTTTAAGGTCTAAACAGGAATTTGGCAAAACGATATCTTTACAAATTAGACTGACACATTGTACTTCATTTAAAATAAATTACAGCAAATATATTATTTGGCTTTCATGTATTACAAGGACTACAGCATTTAATGTTCAGACACACTTTAAATAGTCATCACATGATCTTCTGCGCTCCAACACTTGACGAAAGATTCGATTTTAGTAAAACGACTGTTCTCTTAACACCGTGAAAACTACACCCATGTAAAATGTCTTGAAAAGTGCTTATTTGCACAGGAACAATGGTTGTGTCGAATGCGCCAAGACGGTTTGAACTGAAATCCACAGCTTTGAGGTTATTTCTAAGGTGAAGTTTAGTGGTCGAGTGCTGTATGTCTGACCGGGTGTGTCGCGAGCTGATTAGTGCCACCCTGAATTTAATTGGTCACTGCTCACGGGCACTTGGCAAACACCGTCTCACACTTGCTCGCTTTGACAGACCGGACTTAACTGAATGCAAGACAAGGATTGCGTTGCTATGCTGTGAATATTACTGGCTATTTGCTTTCATAAATGCAAAGTAGAACGTTAGAACTCATAACTTCCATTGAGAACATGAACAAAGACTGGTTCACCAGGAAGCCATGGAGAGAAGTTGGGAACGGCCAATGCAATCTATCCAATGTTCCACACTAGTGGACTAACGCAGAATCTACTACGGTTCTCATGCATTCTAAAATGGATTTATCATTCGGCAGCACACTAAGTAAGTAAAATACTGGAGAGCTATAATCGATATTCACGATTAAACTCCAGATTCATAATTTAAACGGTTGCCACATTGCTTCAACCTGTGGTTCGTCTGTTTGACCTGGCGTTTTAAAGGATGACCTAACTGCTGTGCAGCAAAGTTCACTGATTGACGCCTTCCATTATCTCATGGATTTAACAATATTTTCATTCTACTAAATTACCGAGTGTTCTATAAATACAAGGTGTCGTGTATGCTGCGTCTGAAGTCCCATTACACAAGATCAGAGAGCATATTATGTATTTTCTTTGGATGAAGTCATATTCCACTTTAATATGCTCGTTATGTTTTCTCCCGCATTACCACTGATGATGTCGATTATTCCAAGTATTCCAAATAAAGACAGCAATACAGTTTAAATAAAACAATTTTGTTAATTCACATGCGTTTTTCTAAGAGATGATTACTGATTCCCCTGTCACGGAGAGATTACATTTTTGATCCTAGGTCGGCGTTTTTATGTGCTTTGTGAATAAACGCAATCACACTGCAGCAAGAGTTTTCTCATTTTGGCCACAGCTCCAGTTATGTCTGCTTTTAAATCTCACACATGCGTCAAAATGTTCTACGCTAGTGAAACCAATGCCTCAAGAAGTAGAAAGAAAAAAAGTTGAGAAGGCCAGTAGGATTCAATTTTAATCACGTTCATATTCAAATCAATCCATCATTGATGTGAGAGCATGGCCGGTAAACACTGACACTCAAACCATTGCAAATTCTCTGAAATAAAGAATGAGCAGGAGTCGGTTAATCGACCATCATTGCTTCAGTCGCAGCTAATTCAAACACTCTCCTAACATTTTAATAATTTAACTGGTAAAAGCGTTTTTCAGGTATTACCGACTTCTCAAGACTGTCAATGTGATAACTTTTCCTTGGATTCTCAGCTTGATTAACTTTGTTTAGCATTACCAAAGTAGGAATGAACAGGCTTGCAAAGTCGAGTGAATAATGATGATACTTAATCTGTCTGAAAAGCATGGTTCATTATAGTGAGCTGGATATAGCAACCTGAATGAAAGGCGCGTCATTCTATACAACCATTTAAGAACAAAAAACCAAGTACAGATAGGCACGTTGTTTAAAACGAATATGAGAAGAGGGTTTAGTGAAAATTAAGGCCTGATGACATAGTATTGAGTAGTTTTGAGAGTATTTTTTTTTAAATCGCTTTGCGGATGATCTGAATACAGCAAATCATTCGTTTTCAGAATAATGCTAATGACTGAGAGGAAACGGAATATGCTTTGTGGCCATACTACCTAGACTTTCAAGGCTTACGTAACATTGTCTTCATGTGGGAAATCGCTTTAACTAGTCTATTCTGATAAATATGCAAAAGTTGCTCTATTACAATAAATTAAGTGCCAGAGATTATTGTGTTATAAAACTAGATCTACGTGAGAAATGGAAAAAAATATAGGAAGGGTTTGAGCTGGATGTCAAATGTTGGTAGTTATCAAGAATTATACTTTCAAGGTAATTGCATTTTTAAAGAATGAAAGCAAATTCAATTTTGATATAGCAATGATGGTTATTTTAATACCTGCGCTAGCATTAGGACACGAAAACAACATCCAAGCAACTACTACTATAATACATCTCGAAAATAAAATTTGCTAAAAAAAATAATGCAAAATAATATGCAATTGTTATGGACAATCGGCTAATTGACCTATACTATGCAATTTCGAGCGATAACTAATGTATGGTAATAAAAAGTGAAATAAAACTCTCTACACACCTAGATAATTATTTTATTGCTCTGCAGTGGTCCAGAACCATCAATGTCAAATTTCGTGGTTATTAACATCTGTAGAAGATCATAAAGAATGCACTTTCAGTATATCTAAAACCCTAATAAATTCGCCCCTAGATGATGTTCTGCCTGCTCTATTTCAGGTTTCAAATTAAACACACCATTTACTCAGGAACACCTAAATAACGAAGTCCAAATTAGCAAACGTTCCAGTTGTGGCGCTGAATTCCAGATAAAATCTATGAAAGAGGACCTTGCACTACTGGGATCACTACTTGTCATCTACCCCTGGCAAACTAGGTATATTGCACTGCCGTAATGGTCCTAAAATGGCCCCGAGCCTATATTCCTCTAAAAGCTTAACCTTAATCATAATCTAATCAGTTTGAATGAAAAGAATAGTTTTAAACTAATCGAATATTATGCTTGGGCCGACTGAAATCCATTAATGCAATTTAAGCTATAATTCTTTACTACGTGAGAAAAATATTTAATGAATCAAAATGTATCTGGTAGAGGCATGGTGCTTTATTCCATTTGTATTTCACAGAATGTTATATTACAGAAAATCAGATTACACATCTTGACAAAGGTAAAAGCAATAAGGTCACTTTAGAAACATTGCCATGAATGAGAATTTCTGGTTGTCAGTCTTGTATAAGTGCAATATTCCGTAAAATTATCACATTTTTTTACAACTTACACGACAACTGAATCAAAATTTATCAAGGCAAAGAGCTATGAAAAAAAATTTTGTCAGTTAGTTTATTAAAAGTGCCTTCAGAATTTTCATGGTTCTGTGTAATCGCACATAGCTACAAACGCAAAATAAACAGTTTTTGCAAACCACATCAAGCAATTGGGAGTTGAAGAGGATAACTCCATTCGAATACACCTAGGATGTGTTTTTAAAGCATTTGATTAAAAGCGTTCATGGAATTACTAAATTAATCTTGCCTTTTTCAAATGTGAAAAATGATAAGAACCACTATTTACAAATTAAATTATATGAATGCTGAATACTTGATTATTTTACACTGTTATGTGTGCTGCACAAACATTTATGGACCTTAAAAAACGAGGTGGAATTACAAATTGGTTCTGGAACACTTTAAATGGCAACCTCGAGGGATTCAAAAATCGCGTTCGTACAGGACAAACCAATCCAATTTCTAATTTATTTCCACCTGTCACACGCTTCTGTCTAAAACGACGTTGTAAATCACACAAAAGGTAAAGAAAAAGACGAAGTTAATTCCATTTTTAGTCCATCAGTTTCCAAGAAATGAAGGCAGAATATTTTGAAATTTTTAAGACTTCATTCTCTACAGTAAGAAGTCTATCCAGCAAGTAAAAGCAGCCCATAATTAGAAAACGTAAGTTTGAATGGGTGTACCAGTTATGCTTGGTGGCTTACTGTCAGACAGTTTGTGGCCGTCCAGTCAATGCGCTCTATCGAAAAATACGACACCAAAGACTTCAGACGCCAAACTGTATGTGAGGCTGGTAAGAGATCTGCGAAAGTACGCAAATCGTAACAACGATTGCATCAAAAAGGGAATAATTTTCGATGAAAATGATGTGTAAAAATCTTCTACACGAATCGTCTCCAATACACCAGTGCGAGTAATGGGCTTGTTCACATTGGTTATGCATCCAAAATACAGTAAGACGGGAATGGTTATGGTCATTTTGACAAAAAAGTAAACTAAACTCCTCAGGCAAAATGCAATAACCACGAGAAGTGGTCATGAACCTAGTGGGCGTGTAATGAGTGACAGGGAGAACCACAAGCTATCAAAAGTGGCGCCATTAGCTACCTTTACGGTGGCGGCAGTGCATAACATTTATTGCAAGTTAACAATCTCTCACCCCGTATGTAAGGTAATAAAAATCAGTGCGATGCATTTACGACCTTAGCCTGTCCATTACGATTTTATTAGTCTGCATCACCTTTGAGCTAGTGATTAGAACTATGTTGAGTGAATGAATATAATTGTATTTGCTATCATCGGCCTTGCCTTTCTTCTTGGGCTGTTACGGATTGTTGACTATTAGGGTTGTAAGGTAGTTCCAACAAAGCCACTACGGGAAATGCGATTAAGCCTGTGGCAAATTTAGTGGCTTGATGTGTTGAGCAATTTGAAAGTTTCACTGCTAGCTAACAATTTTAAAGCACTATGTGTTTATGACGCATAAGCTTATTCTGCCTGTCCATTACTATTTTATTGGTCTGCCACACTGGCTGGCTTTAGTTTGATTTTGCCAAATTTGGGAGCAGTTTTCAACGCATGATCAGTTCATTTAAAACTGAGGTGCTTCGTTTTTGTTAAAACACACCAAAATATTGATATCCGTACGTGTGCCTAAAATAAAAGTCGAATGTTAAGTCGATCAGTACACTTTTTAAAAAAAAAACCAAGTTATTTTAAAATTATATTTATGATTCAAAGCTAACTAAACAGACTGCATTTTGAGTTAGCCAAAATTGAAGATAGGCGAATGGGAGCAAGTAGCAAACCTGGTGAGTAAAGTAGAGGTGCAGAATTATTCGACGATTGTACCCACTACCTGAATTCCTCGAGATATTTTTTGAACAAGCTTTACCGTACTACTCATTATTACACACATAATTTAGTAAAATGTGCCATTTGCTTCAACTATCCAGAATAAAGCTGAAGAATTATCTGTAGCAGAAAGCAGCTGTAGATAATTTAGAAATCTGCACTCACAACGATTCGCGCAAATGGAGTTTCAATTAAACTAGTAAGTACAATTTACATGTAAATTTTTACCATAGCGGAAGCAAACGAATAACAGAACTTTTGAAGTATTTGCTTTGCATTTGTGTCTACTAAAATCCACAGATGGCATCAGACATTTTTTACAGAAATATGTTGACAGTAGCTTTCAAAGTTGCCAAGGTAACTTCTAAGACGGCATTTAAATCAGAATAATAAAGCATGTGTTTTAAAACAACATGTAAATGCTATGGACCAATGTGATGGCACGTAATTTGAAGTTTCCAAACAATCATTAATCGGATATTCAGCATACCACACTAAGCTAAAAGTAAGTCTGTTAATTTCGACAATCGATTTTTATTCTTCACTGACTGCACATCTATGGAAACCAATCAAAAGACTATTGTTAATTATACAGCGTCAAGATCCCGATTTACGATCTGTAAAACCTTACCTTCGACCTAATACCCAGTTTCACATAGTGATGCAAAAAGATTTCTTCCACTATCACTAGCTCTACTGTCATAGAATACGTTTAAAAATTTATTATTTTAATTTTTCAAGAAGTCCAAACAACCTGTTATATTTGTTTGCAAATTGCAATGACAGGGATTGCTTCTCATCGAAAAATATTAGTCTATCGAGGAAAACGCATGTTAATGAAGTATCTGACTTAATTTAAAAGAATAGAGTGTGAAGAATATGGATGAAGAGAAATAATGCAACTGAAAAAAAAATTAATGCCATCCAAGTTTGTGTTTGTCGGTCTTTTCAAAACAAAAAAACCTTAAGAAATTAGGCAGACTCTTGATTCAAATCATTGCGAAAACAACGCGATAAAATGAACGATGGTTTGTGGTAACTGAGCCTCTTTGTTCCGATAGGTTTGCCAATATCGTCGATGATGCAGTCGGTGGAATGCAGAGTTGAGGCTGGTTTCAAGGGTTGATGTAAATATGGTTATTGGAGAGATAGTAACAGTTTAAATGGCAGTTTTAGATACTTCGCTATAATTTGGAGAGTGAGATTTAGTCCATGTGGATGCAGTGGTTGAATAGTGGTAGTCTTCGGAGTGCTGGCCGTCGTTGATTTGGCAGCTGTCGTTGATGAAGTGGAGGTTGTTGGTCTGTTAGCAGTTGCTTTTGTGGTACTAGCTGCTGTGAAGATAGACTTAGGGGAAGTGGTGTCAGTGGTTGCTTTTGTGGTGGTAGAACTTGGTGTGGTATTTGTCATTTTATAGGTGGAAGATGGCATGGTGATAGTCATTGGCGTGGTGGAAGTAGTTGGAGTAGTTGGTGTTGAGGTGGTCGTTGGCATGGTGGTAGTAGTTGCAGTAGTTGTAGTAGTAGGCGTTGAGGAAGAAGTTGTTGGTGTAGAAGTAGTTGTCATTGTGGTAGAAGTCGTCGGTGTGATAGTAGTTGTCGTTGTTGAGGAGATCGTTGGCATGGCGGTTGCAGGTTTAGTGGTTGTAGTAGCAGGTTTTGTGGAAGAAATTGTTGGTGTAGTTGCAGTTGCCGTTGTGCTAGAATTCGTTGGTGTAGTAGTAGTTGATGTTTTTGAGGTGGTCGTTGGCATAGTGGTAGCCCCTGAAGTGCTGGCAGTTGCTGAGTTGTTAGTTGTCGTTGATAAGTTGGAGATTGTTGGTGTGGTTGTTCCCATTGCAGTAGTCTGTGTTGTGGTGGTGGCAGTTGCTCGTGAAGTGGCCGTAGTCGGTTTGGTGACAGTCGCTGTTGTTGAAATCTTTGGTTTGGGAGTAGTCACTGTCGTTGGTGATGAAGTCGTGGGGATAGTGGTTATTGATATAGTTGTAGGCATTTCAGGGGTAGTATTGTTTGCTTTTGTGGTTGGTGTCTTTAATGTAGTGGCAGCCATAAGAGTGATGGTGCTACCTGCTCCTGTGGTTGCTGTGGTTGTTGTGGCAGTCATTGCAGTGGTGGTAATAGTCGGCGTGATGGTAGCAGTTGGTGCGGTGGTAGAAGTTGATGGCGCGGAAGTTTTAGATGATTTCGTGGTAGAATTAATTGCTGTAGTTGGCCATGGTGTAGAGGCAGTCATAGTTGAGGTGGCACTCATTTGTGAAGTTAAAGATGATGTATTGGTGGCACCAGTTTCTTTTGTAGTTAAGATAGTTCGTGTGGTGATTGTCATCAATGTTGCTGTAGTCGTTGGAGCTGCAGTAGCACTTGTTTTTGTGACTGGAGCAATCGGTGTACTTATTGTAGTTCCAGTAGTGGTCATTGGTGTGGTAGTTGTCATTGTTGCAGTAGTCGTGGGCGCCATGGTATTCGTTGTACTTGATGATCTCGTGGTAATCTTCGTTGTTGTCGTCGGTGGTATCTGCACGCATTGGTTCCGAAAGCACTGGAATCCTTCAGGGCAAGCGATGCAGCTATTTCCCTGCTCGTAAGGTCTTCCTTCTGTTATATTTTCTCTTTAAAATAACATGTAAACAGAATCAAATCATTTTTTGCATTATTGTGAGTTTCATGCAGCAAGCTATTTAAAGGTATGATATAATTTCTTTGACTGAAAAGGAACGTAGATACGAGGTTATTAAATCAAGATTTATTTAGCTGTCACAGAACATCCGTATCAAATTTTTAAACCTGTAACCTGTCTCTATTTTACAATTTTAGGTTACCGTGGATCAGACTGCCGAAGTATTCTGTAGATTTGAAAAGCGATAAAATACTAGTGCTATGGTGTTTAGTAAAATCTGACAGTTATTCATTTTTGCAAGCCAGTCTAAAGGAAACGACTAATTTTGTCTTTTTAATCTGGCTGCAATTTTCTTTACACACGCAGACAGTCTGAGGAGGTGAGATGAGAACACAGATCCATAATGCTCCTGTAATTATTGGTCTACTAGACTATTCATTTATACACTTGTGAACCTACAGGGAACAGAAATGCAAAGCGCACACAAATTTATCCCGTTTGTAGCAGTTCGAATTGAGTGCATTTTATGGGTGAACTAAGGAAAATCCTATGACTTACGCAGGTTCGTATTGACAGGCCGTAAGAAATATTGGCCTAGGCCACTCGAGATTAATCTGGTCGCATTGCTTCATCGCACATCCGAGTCTTAATGTAGTTGCCGATACCATCTGTAAACCAACAAGTGTCAGTAATTAGCAACTAAACAGAATTTTAGAATAATTATCACTAACGCACCATAATTATTTAAAATGTCATCAAAAGACCATCAAAATGACTCATTGCAACCATCGATTTGCTGTCACTATAGTTTGTAATTACAACAAGAGTAAAACCCAATATCAGCTCAAATCGTCAGAGGTTTATAACAGCAAATTGAAAGAATCATACTTCCTCTGAAGAACAGGCTTAAACAAGCGAGCAGACTGACAACTCAGGAATATTTTTTAAGTGTTTCTTTTACCATTTCTATAAATCTTGACTTGTTATGGACTAGTTCTTTAACATTTGTTATTCCCTTCTACTTGCAAGATATTGCTCACTTTAACTTTGGTGATAGTTTCATCAATTTAACAATCTTACAGCATTAGACCTGTCATATTGACAATGGAGAAAATGAATTTTTTTACGAACTGGACACAATATACACAGGTCACTTACTTGAGTGTAGTGACTGCACACCCTTGAGCAGGAATTGTTGGCATAGCTATAGTACTTTCTTTCTTTGTACCAGTCTTGAACAATTTGTGTTAGATTCGGAGTGTAACCCCCAGAAAGTGCAAGGTTTTGACCAATATTTTTGTATAGTGGAAATTTCGACACATTTGGATGGTTGAATTCACAACGGTTGACCCATTTCAGTGCTAATCCCTCCATCTTAAGAGAATAACTCTAAAGCCAGACAAAACAATCAACCATTATTTTGCAAATCTGGTATTGTTACCTTAATTATGCCAGTTTTCTCACTGCTAACTTGAAACATTTTCACTACAATGCATTGTATGGCAATGGAGGTGTCTTTCACGTTATACGAAGGTTGTCTTTAACCTGTAGCACAAATGAATCATTGAGGTGTCAAACGAAGACGTGATCTACAAGCTTTGCTGCCAGCAGATAACTGTTTTTAGGTCTGACATCTCCGGCTTGTACGACTGCAGTAGTTGCAAATTTTTTGCGAGCTGGGCACTACAATTTGAACGTTTGTCAACCCTTCACCAATTTTCATTTATGTGCGCACTAAGGCAATTAATAATAAATTGCATTTTAAACGAAATTGTCCAAACATCACTTACCATCAGCATCATGTTTCTTGCAGGTGGAATGACTGTGGCACGAGCTTGCACATGAAGTTCGAGTATTGCGTTACGGTCTTCCTGCAATGGAGCATTAGCCATCACATTGGACAACAACATCATCAAGCTGACACAAATTTTCATCTCTCCTGATAAGAATGTTGGCGAAATGAATGCTAGCTTCAACGAGAATTGACCGTAATTGCATCGCAATGACTAATGAAAGTGTGCAGAGGTTTTATCCAATTATGTAAGTGATTGCAAATTATGGCAATTAATTGACTTTTATGCATTCTTACTGAGCAATCATTAAATTAGTCTTTTAATTATAGCTGGTGCAGTAATGAAGAAGACTCCGGTTACATTTTGCTTACTTGTGTGACGTGGTGCGTGTCGGTAGAACTGGTACGTGAACAACTGGCACTTTACATAGAAAGGGAATGCGTGAGAACTAGTCGATCAAAGACTCCATGATCATTGTCATTTTAAGCAAAAAACATGCCTTACTGTTCAATAACCTGTTATTCGTGGTACATCGCACAAAAGGAATATTCCGTCATGATTAAACATTCGCCAATTGATTGATAATTAATATCACAATAGATGACTGCTTTAACTAACATTCGTCTAGACCCATTCAACAAGTATTTAAGGATGCGCTTTTGCAGAAGAACAATGGTGGCAGCAAATGCACTAAGATGGCTCAAAATGAATTCCTCACATTTCGCAACTAAGTGGCCGGCATGTCATTCTGGATTCCTGTTTGTCTAACACCGCCAGGCATGATAACACATACCAGACATAACATAGGCGCAAGCGGAATTTAAGTCACAATTAAAGCTTAGAAATTTCAAACTCTGTAAACTTGAGCGCAGCATAAATTTTTCCTTTTGCCTACTTAGTGTTTGCACTGAGCATGAATCTGCATGCTGAGACAGAACGCGTTTTTGCAATAATATTTTGTTTGTCGGAATAAAATATTCCTTGTCAGTAAAAAGCCTAGAAATTTAGAAGCAGCAAAGCTCTCCTTACCAGAGATCATCTGATACTACTTTTAAATATTAAATGGCAATAAATGTGTATGAGTGGTAGCGAATCATCTAATTCAATACAAACTATGATGGCTGTGCTAAGGACCAAATGGGTAAATACACGAAAATGTTCTGCATGGCGAATAAAAGTCGGGGGAGTTTTAAAGTTTATTATAATTTTGCATAAGCGAATAAGATCAGAAAAGTCAATTTAGTATGGAACTATTGTAAAATAATCTTTACTCAATTGTGGCGAATAAAGTTGTGAGATAGTATAAATCAGAGCAGTTTGGTTTTTTAACAGATCAGTTTGATACTGTTGTGGATCGTGTTGATTTACACTCTCTAATCCGATCAAAG
This sequence comes from Mesocestoides corti, assembly GCA_900604375.1. Lineage (NCBI taxonomy): Eukaryota > Metazoa > Platyhelminthes > Cestoda > Cyclophyllidea > Mesocestoididae > Mesocestoides > Mesocestoides corti. The sequence continues at coordinate 16,112 of UXSR01005562.1, forward strand.
GTTCCCCATTTTGGCTGTATATTGCAACATGTCCTCAACTCCCAGCTCATTCACGCGAATATTTAGCTTAGATTATCCCCACACCTAGGTCTCGATGTTAGCTCATGCATGAGTTGCATATCTGAGGTATAAATACACACGCGCAAAAGCCACGCACGACACATCGACACTAGTTTTGGTTGAAGTCTGAAGTAAACACTTGTGTCCACATCATCACCCGCCTTTTCTTTATCGTGGGTATCAGGGGATCGTTATCGGGCCAGGGTTAATTCCGTGGCCCCGGTGTGATTCAAGTCCATATGCTAGAGCCTACAGCTTTGTATTTCCCATTTGTGACTCATGTTATGTCATTACAAACTGCCTTATTGTAGTTTGCAAGCACTATGCAAGCACAAGTTCTTTTACTACCTTTAAGTGCGCCAATATCTACAAGGTCACATTAAGTGTTTTTTAACAACTATTAAGAATCATAAAGTTTGCACCTCTTAGGCTTTAATGCAGAGCGTCAAATAGGATTAAAGACTACTCACTAAGGAGACGTGAAGACGATTTGCAATGGACCAATGCAGTCTATCCCATTTTCACAACTATTTAACCAACGTGCAACCCACGTTGGTTCTTGTGCAGCTAAAAATGAATTTTTCGGTTGACCATAAAATAATTAATATAAATGTTATGCATATGGTAGGTATCTATGGCCATGCTCCACAGAAGTGCAGAGGAAACTCACAGCCTTATACCTGCTGAAATAAAATCCCAGGTTGATGCAAATACAGACTAAACATGTTCAGATTTTTCGGTTCGAAATTAAATTTTTTGAAGAGGAAATGTCCCCAGCATTGTTGGATCTTCGTGCGCAATCAGCGGTTTCTAATAGCGTCTTGCATTACCGTATTTGCATGCTGTTTCCTAAAAAAAGTAGTGAGCTATTTTTACTTTTCGCTTAATCGGATCAGATCAACTTTGATCAACATGTAATTGAAATAAGCAGACTAAATCCAAAAAACGGGCTCCTCAGTACAGGTTATTAGCGGAACTTGTTAATAGTGCGCCTGGTTTTCCGAAATATGATGCTCGTGAATACCCGATTATCTGTCAATTGATCTCTGATTGAGGATACTATCAATTGGTCTGATTGAACGAAAGAAAATATTATTGAAATGTCATAGATGCAAGTGAGTTAATCCTATACTGATTTCAACATGTCTAACACTTGCTGTGAATCGCGTTTATTCACACTAGTCACTCCAGCCTCCGACACGGGGTCCCCTCTTCTCAGCATGTGGCCAATCGTGCGGACCCTCAAATCACCCCTCATTAGCGCTAATGACTACCCCACATTATTCTCACACATCTGAGGTATAAATACACGCGCACAAACTTTCCACACGACGCAATCACACCTCCGTGGTTGAGCTCTGATGTAAACAGTTGTGTCCACGTCCTCTCCAAATCTTCTTCGTGATGGGGGGTAGGAGGGAATCGTAATTATGGCAGATCCAAATCTGTAGCCCCGGTGTGATTCAAGGCCACATGCTGGGGCCCACAACACATTTATGCCAAACGATAGGTCTCTTATAATGTGTGAAAGAAATATTATAGTCATTGTTAGTGGTTGCTAGAGGATTCTGGTAATTAAAACGAAATATCTGAATCAAAAGTTATCGAAAGCAACGAGCGAGGTAGAATTCACACAATTTACTTGTTAGATTAACTTTTTATTCCAAATTTGTCAGAAGGATATGGTGAACAAATTCAAGAAATTTTAGACATCGGAGTGGCCCAATCTTTTATATTCACAAAACAAATTCTTTTCCTACAAATCAGTTGAAGTTGGCATAATTGATACTCTTTACACCCTTGTAAGTTCAACACAACTAGGAAATAAATTTTATGGCTCATTTATGACTGACACTCTGCCAAATTACAGGATTAAATACCTTTTATTTGAAGGTTGAAATAGCGCTTCTGCACCACTAAAAGTGTTACGCAAGCACATATTCTTTTAAAGTGCGCCAGAATCAACAAGGTTGAGTTGAGTGATGTTTCAATGATGTCGAAAAGTAAGACGTATGCTCGGTAATACCTCAAATCCACAATTGTGTTCGCTCAGATTTTACTAGTTTGAAATCTGAAGATATCTGCAACTGAAAGAATCTAAATAGAGGTACATCATGTACTAAATCCGGAGAATCTGAAACGTAAGATTTCAGAATTAAATGAAATCCATGATTTCATAATTTACAAATTTTGCATCTCGCATTATTAGTGTTATGAAATATAGGAATAACCAATTATTTATTAAACTGATTTTGCGTGGCAGCTAGCCTGTACTTTCAATCCGATCGGTTCCAAAAATCAATTTTTTGATTATTATTATAAAGATAGGCAGTGGAGGTAATTCTGTGGAGGTACCTTTTACCGTTTTCATCGCGATAAAATGAGGTTCGCGCAGAATGACCTGGCTCCACAAATAAGTCCGATGAAATGCCATGATGTTGTGGCCGAATACGTGTTTGCTGATGTAAGTTCTCTTAATTGAGGCAGTGTCTTATTTTTATTCGCAGTCTTTGCTGAAATTGTGCTACTAAAACCATGTTAGTGTAGAATCTGGGCACGTCAGAATTACAATCCGAATGAGAGAAGTACCACTCCTCTCGCCACCAAAAGGCGGTTTTAAAAGGGTTGTCTACAATGAGGCAAAATTATTGGATTTGAGGTGATATGTTGACATCACAAACAACCAGATAAAATCAATATGGAGTGAACCACGTGGGTGTGATATACGCATTAGTACGATGTGGTTCTAGTATGTATGCGTGGTATTCGCTTTTTCCTTGATCGGTTCATAAATACTCCACGAAGAAGAGGAAGCGGACAGTGATGCATGCTTGCAAATGTCTGATCCAAGCCCCTTCTCTTCAACTTTCAAATTCTCGCATTTTAAAAAGTCAAATCAAGATTTTACCCTAACTGACCAATCGGCACTATAGAGACATCAAATTATCCCTAGAATTCTTTCAATGAATTTGATCTAACGTGATATGATGCACGTCAAAAGGCAGAAAGAAAAGTCTGTAATGCACAACCCTTCACAACTGAATAAAACTAATGTGAGGAAATACAAAACGTCAGTTGCAACGATCTGAAAATTGTTCACATATTTCCGAATGAATCGCTCCTACATGTTCTGCTTTAAGCAGACATAATGGCAATATCTCTTCTGCGTAAAGCGTTGGGCAATAACGGTTATGAGATGGACTTCGGCATACGGAATTTGACATGTGGGTGTCCTTCACGGCATATGGTATTCTTCTCGATTTGACGACGATGAATTTGACGAGTACACGAAGCACTAAAACGTGGACGATTAAATTACCACTCCAAAATAACAACCAAAATCCAGTACCAAAATACAATAGGTGAAAATGCCAATAATGCGGCCATGGTAATTCTGTGCAGGTACCTTTAACCGTTTACAGCATGACAAAATCATGTTCCTGGCCTTGCTCCACAAATTCGTCCAATGAAGTGTCAAGATATTGTAGCCTAGCTTGTACTTGCTAATGTAGGACGGTGCATTAAGTTCTCGTAATTTAAAGAATATCGTGTTATTATTACAATCGATGCCGTAATTTTACTACTAATACCGCGTTAGTAGGAAAGCGAAGCACGTAAAAATTGTGACCACGATTATCGAAGTACCATTGCTCTCTAACGGCTGTTATAAGTTGCCAAGCAAAACCTGAGAATTTTTGCAACATAAATAGATCGTGGTTGTAACGTTATATAATTCCACACATAAGTACAAACACACAAATCAACGTTTAATTATCAACCCGATTTTACAGTACTTACAGTACTTAGACGATTTATGTTGTCGTAATACTTTGCCAACTTTCTAAATGCATAACGCTTAAAGTTTCAAAAATTAACTTAACCTGAAAAATATCTCAAATTCGGTGTTATGCAATTGTAGTTAGCTGCATGTACGTTATTTAGAGGACAAGTGTTAATGCTTAAGCAAATTCTTTTATCTGCAATTAAAAGAAGTACCTGTAGTGGACTGACAGCCACCCCGCGCGAGTGTGCCTGCATGAGAGCCCGTGTGTACCGATGACTCATCCCATTTTGTTATTGGTTTTCGTCAGCATTCGCCTATTACGCACGCGTACTCACATGCACACAAAACCGCTTGGCTGTTTTGACATCAAAAAACCAGTCGTGTCAGCTCTCGCTTCTTCTACACTCTACTCGAGTTGTCTTGGGCTGTTAATTAGAGGGTTGTAAGGTAGTGCTAAGGTCAAGCTACTACATACTCATCGTTATTTGACACAATGTTGTAAGGTGTAAAACTGCTGATTGCAAAGCCTTATTCGATGCTTTTTTCTGTACAAAAATCGATAGGGACGTCGATCAGCTAGAACATCTGGTGTCGCTCTTTCCTTGAGCGATTTATAAATGCTCCATGAAGAAGAGAAAGCAGACAGTGATTCATATTTGAAGATGTCTGGTCCAGACCCCTTCTCTTCAACTTCCAAATTCGCACATTTGAAAAGGCATGTTGAGATTTCATCATAACTTACTAGTCGACGCTATAGAGACCTTAATTAATTAGCAGAATTTTCGTAAAGCAGTCGATCCAACGTGATATGATGCAAGTTAAAAGGAAGAAAGAAAAGTCTGAATGCCCAACCCTTCACAATTCAACAAAACCAATGTGAGGAAATACAAAACGTCAGTTGCAATGATAAGAAAATGGTTCACATTTTTCCAAATGAATCGCTCCTATATGTCCTGTGTTAAGCATGACATTCTGCGTAAAGCGTTGGTCAACAAGGGTTATGAGATAACCTCCGTTATGTAAATATCCTTCACGGCATACCATATTCGTCTCGTTCACAAAACAGTCAAACGTGAACGATTGTGGCAATTCTAGTTCACATTAGCTATCATGTGTAAAGTGCATCAACCACGAAAAAGGGTGTCATTACTTGACTGTGAATATTGAGTGCTTGCATACAAACATTTTTTCGCAAGACTTTGTCGAAACTGCAACATATACACTAAAACTTTCCACAGTGAAAAATGGACCCACCGCAAACAGTCAAATGAACCCGTGTTCAACAGGAGGAGCTGGTTGCACACGGCACTAGATATCAGTCAAGTACTTGTAAATCGAGGCATTCACAAAATCAGTTGTTCGATATAATGAACCACACCCATTCCAATCAAGATCACTTATTCAGACACCCAATTTTCGACGTTTAATATTTTCAGAACGGAACTAAATACAGCAGAACCCCCTGAATTGTGTCAGAAAAGGTACCTCACTGTGTATTACCTTTAATGTGAACAAATTTAAAATTGCAATTAATTATCCTGGTCTGTGTTGTATTTAGCTACATCGTCAATTGCTCAAACTGACTTTCATAAAAAAACGAATGTTTTATCATAGTTAGCATTGAATACGTTACAAATCGTAAAAATATACTCCGAGTTGGCAACCGGTACGATGTTTCAGGTAACCCGAACAAATTATTGAATTGTGCTAACTTTTGTAATGACACTAATTACGTTTAGTGCAATAAAGTGTTTTATCTACCAAACAAACAAACGAAATGGAACAAACGACTTAATTAAGACAACGCGTTAGCGGCTTGGAGTAAAGTAAATCTAATCAGTGTTATCTTGACCAAATACACACCTCTCAGTAACTTAGCTTATTACCCCAAATAGACAACACGTAAAACAGTAATTCGTCATAATTTGAAGATGTGTATGAATTGCCTAAAAAAGGAGGAAGGTGTGACTGTTCCCTAAGAACAGTGGATCCATAAATGTTCTGTTTAAACATAACCAGGGACTCATAAATAGGTCAGTAGCAGCCTGCATTTGCAATAAGACTAAAGGAGCGATCGGTGACTTGTGTCAATTAATGTGACAAGACGAGGCTGTAGCTGACTTGTGACCTTAATTTTATCCGGTCAGTTGGTTTTAAGATCAAGACGAACCTATAAGTTGCTTAACTAACACACTGCTCTTGTTAAAAAGTGGTTTATGAATCTGTTAATACATAACTTGTTCCTTAAAATATCAAGATAAGTTCGGTGTCTTCATGTTTAAAATACTAATTGGGTGAAACAATCAAGAATTAGTCTGACACATTGAATTTGGGTTTGGACAAACACCAACAAATATATTATCAGCTTGATTTCGTATCTTACCTCATATGCTTGGGGTCTATAGCGAATTATCAGTCGAGTGATTGAAGTGAATCCACATTATGCGCAACTGACTGCACTTCGTGCGACCTTGGTTTGCACTCTTAACCTGTGAATTATAGTTGACGCTGTAATAAAAAACGTAGTTACATAACGCACATTTGTGCAATTAGTTTTGTGTGATTAGAAATTCGGAGCGGCTAATTAGCATTTTAGTAAGAAAGAGGATGCGTTCTCGATTCTCTCTTCACAGTCAGTTGATCAAAAAATTACATGGCATCGATCTCCTCCACGTGTGCTGAAACAGTTAAATATCTTCTATGAATTAAAACTGTCAAATATGCAAAACACTGCAGCGAATTAACAGCGATCGGGCCTGAGTTAATTCTGTTTGCTGACCTAACGGGGTCAATGACTCATCCTCCTTTGCATTGGTTACTGTAAGCAGACGCCTTTCAACCGCTTAGTCATCCTCTCACTACGACACATACTTGGTTGGCGTGTCCTCTGTCGTCAATGCTGTTAGCTAGAGGGTTGAAGGTAGTGCTAAAACTCAAGCTGCTACATTTGGCGACCTTGACAGACCCCACCACTTTTTTTGACTCCGTTGGCCGGTAATTTTCCTCTCGTTATTCGCTATTGCTAAGCGAATGCACTAATTCAATATATGTTTCATTTATTAGTTGTAGATTTCTCAAATGATTTTCTATGGGCTGACAGTTATAAAAAGATGACTTTGAAGCATAATTATTGTATCAACCAATATCATAAAAACGACACAAATCGCAGGAATGTACCCCAGAAAAATCTATGGAAGAATTCTCTTTTACACGCGAACAGTGGTAACAACGGATGCCCCATGACAGCTCAAACTGAATTCCTTAGCCGTCTAGATCACATTGGTCTTATGAGTGCTGGATATCCGACTAGGTCAACTGCAGGCTTTTAAATATCACCCTTACTTTCATACACAGACATTGACACATTTGGTTAAACAGAACACGACGCAGCGACTGTGTCCACTCTCTTTGGTGGCTAAAACCGTTTAAGGCTGCCAGGCAGACAACCGTAGCTTAACGCTACTTCCGAGAAAATGGACTAAGTCTAGCCACTACTAATACACGACAAACATTTACGATTGATCACTACAGTCTATCTGATGTTCAAAATTACTGATCTGGCATAATATCGCTTACGGCTCTAAGCGTCGTACGCATCACCATCGATGTTTTCAATTATCCCTGATACAACGAAAAAAAGATAGCAAAAGTGTTCCAACAGAACATTTTGCGCGAGATGATCACTGATTCTTGTGAAAGGTCGAATGACCATTCCAACCCTAGACCATGGTTTCGGACTATACTTGTCCACTCCAACTAGAAGTTTCTTAATTCAATTTAAACTTTTGCTAGGTCTGAAATTATCTTCTACATTTGCGTTCATGTCAATTGCTGAAAGGTAACTATTCACCAGTCCCGATAAATGAAAGATAATGTTCTTTTTATCCGAAATAATTTTTCTCTATGTAGTATTTTTATAGTTCCAAAATTATATAAGTGTAATTAATGCTCATGTAGTCATTAAGAACCTTATTTTTAAATCTTGAGGCGTCAAGTTGCCAAATCAGGGAAAATGTTAAAGTTAGGTCTATCGTAAAAGTCTTTAAACTCCCAATTTATCTCTACCTGGAACTATTGCAAGTGTCAAAGCCCAATGTTCTACTTTTAACAGCGTTCGCATCCACCATGCTAACACATCCGTTGTTCATATATTCCCTCCTCTACGCATATAATTAATGTGGCATTTTATCCAATTTTGCCTTCACAAGTCCACGCAGACCATGTTGATTACCACTGCCCATTTGATGGCAATGAACAACTAAGCCCAGTGTCGCGAAACGCAACTAGTTTAAGCTATATTCCTGGACTGTCCAGGTATCAGCGTAACAAAAGAGGAGCCAACATAACTCAGTGGTCCAGGTGAGGCCTTCTGCGCAAGACAGAAAAGTGCCCTCAGAGAGAGGGAGAAAAAAGTTTAGTAAGACTCAACGTTTCCGAGGTTGCTAGTCAAACCAGTTCATTGCAGACGGAGCAGTGTTTTTGGTAAAAATTGACTTGAAAATAATTTGCGGTTGCATGGCTGGTTGAACTTCAACACTTGAATGAGTCCTCCTTGAAATATGCTTAGAGAATACTCTGACAAGTAGCGATATACAAATACAATTGCAACGAAACACGTAGCTATGCCTTGCTTTGGCAACCTCACCCTGTATAGGTGTAAACATTTAAAAAACATGGCCGTTAAAAGATATTCTTACGATTGGCTGGAAATGGAATATATATAAGAAAAATCAAACTCATTAACTTCATGGAGCCATTTGTAATGTCAAATCAAATTTCCGTTGCAATTATGACGACAACTGAGCTAAAATAATGATGGTTTTGTTAAAAATCAGGTTTTTCTTACAAGCTGGAGCAATTTTGATAGGTTTTAGAAGGTTGTTAATGCGTCCAAAAGGATTGAGGACTAGTATGTTATGCTATACGCATTCCGAGTTGATTCACGCTTGCTTTTCCGGTCCCTATTTTCACAGCATGTCACCAGCCTCGTGGATTCTCAACTGCCCCCTCATTAACAAGAACATTTATTTTAGATTATCCTCATACCTAGGTCTCGATATTAGCACATCTATGACTCACTCATCTTAGGTAAGCAGTTTCGAGTTAATTCAGTGGTCCCGGCGTGATTCAAGACCACATGCTAGAGCCCACAACAAATAAATTATGTAAGAAATCCAGAACGGTAGAAAAAATTGTGGTTACGTTTTTGTTGCGAAACAAAATGCCGAAACATCAGACTTATTTGCAGGTTATAGACATACTTCTAACACTGTTAGTTTCCTAATGATTTGCAAAATTTCGCTTTAGTGTACTGTGTTCTGTGATGTTTTCTATTTGATTTTAAAATAATGATTTAATGAAAATACTAAATTTTATTATTAGACTGGAGCATCTGGAAATAGTGTTGCAGAAAAACCGGTTAAAACACTTTAATCAGACAAAATTGGACTTACTTTGCATCAAATTTTAAACACAGTTTCGATATGGACACTTTTTGGTTGAATTGCATTATTTGAAATAATCATGCTATTTATCGATGATCCAAAGCCTTTAGTTATATCCTATCAGTTCTAAATGAACACAGATTTTGGAGATGGAATCGAAAACAACAACGGTAGTCAGCATTAATAAGCGGTATAGTCCTAACTAACAATTGGTCGATGCATATGGGAAAGATGCGAGCATAAAATGCAAGTCTGAAAGTTCACACGAAATATTGCTCATAACTCGCAACCTACTCAATGACGCAACTGAATGAAGTACGATGAGTGGTGTGAGTTTTTGCAACACTTATCAAGGTCTCTCGATGTTCGACAATTTATTGCTGTCTCACTAAGTTCCGAAAGATTCAATATCGAAAACGTGATGACGCTTTCGATGAGTGACGTGCGAATTTGAAGCAATAAAACTCCGGGTTAATTTAGTACTCAGTATTTCTCTGCGAGTGCCCGTTTTCCTAACAAGGAGTAAAGCCATGAGAAGTCTAAAAAAATTGCGAAATGCTGCAGTCTGTCTTTTACACATAACTGCATTACTTAATTTATTTTTTGTAAATAATCTTTGTGCACACTCCTTTATCCAATCTCTCCATCCTCGACAAAGGATTCTCGTTTTCGTAGCATGTCGCCGGCCGTGCGGATCCGCAACTACCCCCTCATTAGCACGAGCATGTATCTTGGATTATCCTCACACCTAGGTCTCGATGTCAGCGCATGTATGACCCACACATCTGAGGCATAAATACACACGCCCAAACACCACACACGACACAACGATACCAACGTGGTTGAGCTTTTGCGTAAAATGTTGTGTCCACATCCTCCCTGGTATGTTCCTTCATTGTGGGCAGCAAGGAAGTGTAATCGGGCCAGATCAAACTCAGTGGCTCCGTCGTGGTTTGATAATCAGAATGCCTTCTCTACCGTTTTAATTCCAAAGCGCCACACACGGCACAGCAACACCAACGTAGTTAAGCTCTGTAGCAAACGGTTGTGTCCACGTCCTCTTCAGTCTCTTATTTCATCGCAGGTATCAGGAAAGCCTGATCGAGCCAGAGTTGATTCATAGGCCCCGGCATGGTTCAGGACCACATGCTGGGGCCCATGACAATTGGTGACCTCGACGTGATGAAGGGTTCTCCAAATCTCACAACAGATTCAAAGAAAAATTATCATTTCGAAGAAAATATTAAATCCCTTTGCCAAATTAGAGTAGATAAGCTGACATCATAAAAAATATCATGCAGATAAAACTGCAAATGTCACTAATTTTTTTTGACATTTACTCCTCGAAATTTAAATGATATTTACCAGGACCAAATACCATGATTTTAACATGTCTAATTTATAAAATATAAACTATTCGAGTGTGCGTGGGTTAATAAGAGCAGTTAGATTTGCTCTAAGAGGTTCTGTGTTTACATTTACGTTCAACTTTCAATATAGTCTATTACCAATATGATGAGTTCCAACCAACAAAAATAATTTGTCATTGGCCCTGAAATGAATTATTACGGCAGAAAAGTTCTTTTGCGAGACAAACAATTTACGCGAGGTTTGATTTTTCGGACCTCATAACAAGCGTATGACTAGTAAAAGTACTCAAATCAACACGCGCTCTATTAATGGATTATTGTTCTCAAAGCACAAGTTTAAGAAAAAAACAGATGTCAAGTCTATGTATATCCCTGAACAAGGAAAATTGCGAAAACCAAAAGTCCAGATGCACAAGGTAATGTCGCAATCGAGGTTGTCGTTGTTGTTGTTGATGTCGTAGAAGTATCTGTTATGTTCGTGCACTGCTTGCGAATGCACTTCAATCCCTTGGGACATAAATCACAGCTATTGCCTTGTTTGTAGGGCCGCATCCCTATCATGTTGCCACTTTGAAGCATAGGAAAAAAAAATGAAAATACGATGTAGACTCACATCAATTAAATCCTGACGTAAGTATCCATAAAGAAAATGTTACTTAAGTATGGACTGGATAGCTGCCAATTCTGACTTTGATCTAGCATGGATGCAAGACTTTTATGGCATGATAACATCGTAATCAAAGCAGTAAAATGTGTTTGTAGGTTTATTACAAACGGCCACTTATACCAGGCTTAGAAAGTAGTAAGGATCCTTTGCGGCATTGACATCTTTATCTATTAATAAGCTATAAGGAAAGTTTAACACTGGTTTTAAGAAAACAGACAAATTGACGACTGACGTTAACCTCAAAACATGTTTGCCGCCTAAACATGCTTGTAGATCAGATGCTTCTTTCTTGTTCAAAATTTTGAGGGTTTCTGACAATGCGACAGTTTAGAAGTAAAATAAAATTGCATTTTTAGACCTTATTGTGAAAGCAAAGTAAGATTTTTAAGCCGGCTTTATTTTCATAGTCTGTGAATGGCATTGGAATTATTCTCCTTCTTTTCTTCCAATTTTGCAAGTTTTCTTATTTCCGCATATCAAGGTTTTTTAACAATACACATGGAATCTTCACGATAGGTTTATCCAGTATCAGGCACTTTTATTTACAATCAATAATTCTTAGGTGTAGAATTACACCCACTATGCAACAACTGGATATTTGCGTTATGGCCACCAAATCGTTCAAATGACATGGTTATGCAGATGTAATGAGCTCCTACCATTTGATGCTCATCTTTCATGCTGCCCGCAAATAATTTGATATGTGAAAGAATATTGGCCTTATAAAAACATGCAACTCACGCAGGCTGATATTGACAAGCCATAAGATAAACAGGCATTTTCCATTCGGGTTTAATATCGTCACATTGCTTCATCGCACATCCAAGACCCACTGAGGTTGCCCACACCATCTTTGAGTCGATAAAAAACAAGTTTTAGGAATGATGGACTAAACTGCGCATTTTGACATTCTTCAAATTACTACCAAACGTTATGCGATTAAAGCAAGTAATTTACTTAGACAGTGGCTACATTTCATAGATCTTTTAAATCATTCAAGTCAAATTGTCAACTAATGTAAGAACGTTACCTAGAGCAGCACTTTAAATCAAACATTTAAGTTATTTGTTTCGAACATAAGTTAGAAGACGAACACGTGGCCGCTGAATTGGTAGAACAAGGATTATATTAAGGACACAATTGAACGTTTTCACAATGATTTTTAATTTCACGTTAAAGTCAAAAGCACGGCTTAAAAAACATCTTTGTCATGCAAATTCAATTACCTTTAGCAATTTCACAACACAAATCCTGTCATATGTAAGGGAAGACAGAAATTTGTAACGATGATGAGTAGGCAAAATCAGACCCCGCATCACCTACCTGCGTATAATGTCCACAGACACCTTTGCAAGAATTGTCTGCGTATTTGTAGTTCTTTATTTCATCGTACCAGCCTTGAGCCATTCGAGTCATATTTGGTGTGTAAGTGCCAGCAAGTGCCAGATTTTGCCCGATGCCCTTGTAATCAGGATCTGTTGTGGGATTTGGATGTTCGAATTTGCAGCGGCTGACCCATTTTATTGCTAACTCTTCCATCTGTTGTGAGTAGGTCTAGAGCAAAGCAGTGATCTACACTGGTTAATGTCCAAGCTAAGGCTAGGTTTTTACTGTTGGCATAATATTCCAAAGGCTAATTGTGTGTGGGTGAAGTAAAAAGGCACAAATTTGGCTTGATCTACCGACATCCAATAAGAAGATTTAACAAAATTAAATTTGTTCTCAGTTAAACCGTTAGTTTTTATTAACCTTACACCAACTTTAGGTAATATGCACATTTCGTGTCCAGGAAATTAAATGTTAGTCATTATTTTATAAATGGCTTTGAGAAGAATATCTTCAAGTTTACACGCACCATCATCATCATGTCGCTTGCAGTTGGATTAACCGTTTCACGCGCTTCCGTATGAAATTCGAGAATGCTGTTACGGTCTGTTGGCGATGTGGGTTGTGCCATCGCACTAGTCAGCAACGTAATCAAGCCAACGAGAGTCTCCATTACTTTCCACGCAATCAAGTTGACAAAATGAGCTGTGTCTGATACAAAAATTGACCACATATGTAGTGCGTTATCCCTTCTCTAATATATAGTTGCATGTAACCAATTATTTCTTTCTAATCCAAGTCATGTGCTTTAGGTTACGTCAAATACAAATGCAACCATTATTCGCTATCCTTGAGTCAACGTAACTTTATGACTTAGTCTGCCCAATCATTTTTGTGAATCGTGGTAATGTGCAGCTGGCTGCTAGCAATGCAAACTCGCTTCGTTATCATAAAACGATAAGGAGTAGTTACTGCAGTACAGACTTTGCTGGTTGCAAAATTAATGCATGGGAAAGCGAATGCTTTATGACTTTACTATGTTTAAAAAAAACAGGTCAACGTTAAATTCAACCATGATTCGTTAAAATTACAGTGACGTTAATTTATTACTTACTATATCCAATTGCATTATTGGATTGTAATGATGTAAAATTGGCTACAGGTGATTCAACCTTGTAAGGAATAGTGCATGCTGATACCCACTTTGTTGGTTACGTCACTCATGCATGGAAAATGAATGTGCTCTTTGATGGCTGCGATTTCGAAAAATTTTGTACTGTAGCACACACAGATATGCATCTATTATGTCAATACACAGTAATTCGGTGAATGCTAATTGGTCAGTAATTTACACACAGAGAAGGAGCTAGTGGGTCATCCTGCGAATAATGACTTTCTAAGAAACATGTAATAAAATACATCGGCATTTAAATTATTGTAGTAATGGTTTCTTTAAGGTTGACAAGACATTTCGGACATACGCGTACACCAAATTCAGTCCATTGTGTCCGTAATGAAATGCCGCATTAGACAATTATGTGCATTTTGTAGTTAGTGCTTACTTAATTCAGGAAAACCTTTGGTTCATTTGGTTCATTCTCTATGTGTGTAAATAAATTTACTTAAAAGCACGTGTCAATTTTGACGCATATAAGGTGCTTTCCTTAAAACAAAAAAGCCAATTCCTACGACCTAGGGTAGGAGGAACATTTCGCTGTTAGTACCTAAACAGACAACAAGACATTTACAGAAGTGTGGTCAGAAAATCGCAAATGTACTAATTAGGCAAAAGTAGCAACTTCAATTAAACGTTGTCAGCTAACGAACCCATTCTTGGCGAAGCTTAAAGCAGCGGACGGTGACTACGTTTCTCAAATTCCTTTGATTTGGTGGCCTTTAATTCAAAATAGTGACATTTGGTGTCTTCGTAATTATAACGCGAATTAAGTAGAAAATGAACAATTGAAATTGACTAGCAAATACAATTAAGCATTCAAGATGTCATCACGTTGGACAAATATGTCCGTGTAGTGAATCGTGTTGATTCATGTTAAACACTTCGGTCGTCACAGCCTCACACACACACGTCTCCCTTTTCACGGCGCGCCCGTCAGTCACTGCGACCGCCTGCTCATTAACACCTCTGTGTTTGCCACCACCAGCACCACCAGCACCACCAAAACCACCACCACCACCACCCTTATCCATGTGACCACTCAGACGCCTGCATTTCTAGTAGTCCACTCACCTGTATCAGTCATCAAAACACATCTTGGTTAAGCTCTCAAGTAAACTGTTGTGTCTACACCAGTCTGGTGCTGATGTTCGTGGGAACACAGGGTAATGTATTCGGCCTGGATTGTCGCAGTGGCCCCGGCATGGTTCAAAACAACATGCCGAAGCCCTCAGCATCCGCATTTTCTAACCATGGTATCATGAAAGCATTATTTAGAAAAAAGAACATTTACACTAGGGGCTGTTTAACTGTCCAAGAATACATAATGATTTCTAGAAAACCTGAGAAATCAACCATTGATTCTAAAGAGTGTTTGATCGTGCATATCAACAGGCTAGAACAATACAATAAAAATGGTCATTTTAAAAGTCCATTGGCGGCGGCAGCAGAAAAACCTTGACTCATATTGGATTCCTTCCCATTGCTAGATTTCACTATAAGTGCATCGAAATGCTGTGTATTATTAACGCTTTTGATGGTGTTGTTTACGAATTGAGAAGCAGTCCAATATCATTACTTGTGACGCGACGCCTAGAACGCAAGGTTTATGACGTCGAAAATTCATAACTTGCCAGTAAATGAAAGACCTATTTCACAGAGACAAGTGTTAACAAGTAATTATTCCGTGAAACCTTGTAAAAGTAAGGTAAGTAAACGTGATACCATGTGCATGAGCAGTTTGTTTCTGGAAAGAAGCTAAGACATACAATTATATACACCTTGATGGCTTCATTAGAGAATATTCATTCTTAGCAAATGCGTTTTTAGTGGAGGAATGACCTCAAAGTGGTAATTTAGTCAGCAATCAAAAGCAACAAGAGTTATTGTAAAGTTCGGTACGCATTTCAGTTGTCTAAGAATGCATTCAACATAAGCAGGCATAAGCACGACAACTTGACTGAAGTTTAAACCATAACTGAATAATATTCCTGCTTTGTTCTTGTTTCTTGTAGGTGTAATCAAGGCTTTAGAAACAGGAACAAATGAGTAGGCAAAAAATTGAAATCACCATTAACATTATTGACCAAAATTTCCAATAGTCCTGATGGGGATGGCATCAAAGAATGTTAATCAAAAAGTGACATTTTTCACACACACCATTAATGGATATTAGAATTGCTCTAAAACCCAACAATTCTAACGGAACTGAACTGGTTGCAAAAAAAGGCAAGTGCTACATAGCTGTCGGAATTCGCAGTCATGATATGCACGGTGTCTTTATGTCTGTACATTACATGACGTCTTCCAATTCATTTACTTGAATAGAATAGTTAAGGCTTAGTTGCACAAATTTGCATCAGCTTGTGACTTTTGATTTCATCCAATACAAGTACGCCTCCATTTCTTGTACAAACAGTTGTCAAAAATAAATTTAAGATTAAAAAAACGATTGTTTATAAATTAACTAGACGATTACGAAAGTGGTCAATGCCATTTGCATTCTACATCGCATTCCAGAATATATTATTTGACAGAATAAAGCTACCCCTATGGACTACTCTGAAGATTATAGCTGTCTTTGCTGCCATTATATACTTGGCTAGGACCATAATGTGCGGTCTTCCAAAACAAACATCCGTGTTACTCACTGCGCGTATTTCATAACATTTTGTCACCTCAAGATTAAGCAGCATGGCAAATGCGTGCAAAATGCTGTCTTCATCTAATTCACTAAATGGGATCAACATACATGACTGCAAAATATTGGCGATGCGGTTGTTCTGGTGTCGCTACACACATTCATGCAACAGAACAAAATTTGCTGTCACTTTATTGATGTTATAATGACAATTTCCAGCATCAAATGCTAGTGTTTTATTATATTAGGCATTGATAAATATGCACGACTTAAATTCCCCAGAGTTTTTAATAATTTCTCTTAGCATTAATAGTAGAGAACAATGAACTCAAAAATATTACTGGTCGTGTTCTTCATGCACTCGCAGTACTCAGTTAAATTGTCAAATTTATCAACTGATTCTTTGTTGTGACTACGTTGGACATGTTAAGAAAATATAATTGATTTATCGGTCTCGTTTATTTCGAATAAAGAGTTAACAGATGCATACTAGTTTGAATGGATTCGCTAATCTGCTAACATGTGAACAAAAACCTTTTCTGATTTTTTTCGGCGCACCATTTCTAGGCGCGATTTAATCACAATGTAAGTGTAGTAGCTAAAAAGCGTTTGCTCAAAACGCAGGAGCCTTAACGGTTTTGAGCGTGTTTGCATAAAGACAGGCAGAAGTGGATGACGAAAATGCGCGATCTTTTCCAAATGTTTTTACACATTATGTAATAATTTCGCGGTTTGACCATTTATAGGTCATTGCCAGCTA
>UXSR01005562.1:33806-57147 GCA_900604375.1 Mesocestoides corti
AGCAAAATTCGTAAATGTTTAAATTAGGCATTGCAAAATAAGTACTGCAAACATAAGGCTTTTGAATGATAATATCATTAAAGAGGTCAGTGAAGTGGTTGTAGCTTGGCCAATCGATTCCACTGTTGAGATCACGCGTACCGAGGTTGCAGCTTGCCTCTGTTGAAATGACAAAGAAAGGCCTAGGGGAGGAGATGACGTTGGCACGCATTGATTGCGGGAACAACTAGATTTCAGTGGACATTCGCTGCACCTGACACCTTTCTTATAGGGCCGTTTGTTCGGGTGATTTCCACTTCTGGGTTTATAAAACAAGCGATTGGGCATTAAATATGCGTGAAAAATTGAAGGTTAGAACAAGTGTTAGTCATTATTTAAACTTTCAACCATATGGGTCAGATAAAGTTAAGTTTAATAACAGTAAACAGTACTTACGCTGGTTTGTAGAGACAGAAAACAAGGTACTCAGGTCTAGATGACCCCGTTTCATTTTTGATGCACCTGTTCCTTCCACAGCCAATGCTTGAAGTTGATGACCACACCATCTACAAAAACAAAATTAAATTTTTGAAACATAAAACCCTTCACCTGATAGGGAGATGTAGGTATAAAATCAACATCAGCTGTTAAATAATCGACCTCATTTATCAAATTATTTAATGCTTGATTCGAAAAAACGCTTCGTTGTATATAATTCTCTGAAAACGTTGGTATTCGCACCGCTCAGCAAAATTGTCAATTTGAAGGATTTAAGTCGATTTAATGCCACAAACACCGATCGCTATTATTTGCAAATATTAAATGGTTACTAGAGCAGATGCAACTGAATAACAAATATAACAAGTGAAATGTTTAGTGTTTGACGCTGGCAAGTTAAGAGACATATGCTAATGTAATGTCCTAAAACTTGTACTTTGATAAAAAGGGTTGTTTGTTTCGCTTAAAAAGGAATTCAAATTTACCTGTTTATAATCGTCACAGAATCCTTTGCAGGTGTCATTTTCGTAATCATAATGATCCCTTGCCCAGGCAAACGCGGGAAGAATTTCGCTAAATGTAGGTTTGAAGCGACCTCCAGATGCAAAAACCTGTCCAATGTTCTGGAATTGTGGGTAAACATCTGAATCTGCTTCGTGGAAATTGCAGCTTTCAGACCAGTCCTGTGCTAGGTTCTCTAACTCCATTGAGTAGCTCTGTAAGAAAAAACGAGAGGTAATGCCATTGGTTTCATGGCAAACCATTAAGCCAAAAGTCATGGATCTTGATGTACTAGTGCAGGGAAATGTTTCCTCATACCATTATTTCCATGTTGCTGGCTTCTGGCTTCACATTTTCTCGCAATGCTGTGTGAAATTCAACGATATCATCGCGTTCCTGCTGCGTCGGAATTTGGGCAGTAACACACCACAAAATGCACGATAAGCAAACAAAGGGAAGCATTATTCAACCGGTAATGCGGTTTTAACCAAAAATGATTTGCACAGACAGAGTTTAGATTGTGTGTGTGCATGTGTATATATATCATCGGGCTCCAAACCAATGGGAACAAACTAGAATCATGTGCCAATATTTCGTTCTGCAAAAGCATCTTGTCTTGTACTTGAAGTACGAGAGTTGGAAACAAAAAGATATGACTTAGATAATGTAATATTTGGGTGATAGTGAGAGTTAGTACAAGCCAAACAGGGTCACATATGTTTCACATGTGATAATTTTTTTCACTTTGCAAACAAACATGGTGGAGTGGCAAGAATCGTATTTATATTCATACGTAAACAGTTTTGCAGTGCAAGTGAAACTGACATAAATCAGCATGCATTATATCTGCAACTCGATTTGGACCCTGCTCCATAATGCCAAAGTTTTGTCGACCGGTTCGTGTGAAATGGCTGTCATAACACAGTCGGGTGTGTTACGTGTAGTACTGCAGTGCTTTGAAATGTTTCAATTCCTCTATTATATCATGCTACAAAACTGTACAAGTCATAATTATTGCCAAAGGGCTTATCAGAAAGACGTTGTTTAGGCCATTTCACCACGAGAGTAACCCGGGAAGACAATAAGTCCACAGTTGGTAGGCACGACCGTTTACTAGGTAGTTCAACCAAGTTGTGTCCGTGTACTTTTACAGTTGAGTGGACATGTAAAATGAACACAGGCGTTTGTGAGGTCACGTGGCCAAAGCGGGAGGTGGTGGTGGTGGTACATACAGAGGGGTTAATGAACCAGCGGTCTCACGTGAAAAGGGGGAGACGTGTGCTGGAAGCTGTGAAGACAGTGTTATTGGACTTGAATCAACACGATTATATTACAATGTCAAGCATTCGGATTTAAATTAGAACTGTAAAATTGACTAAATTTACATAATCCTTGTCTGACAACCACTCACCTTAAATTCTTATGGAAGCATTTGCAGTAATTCATCTTTTTGCTAAATATGTGTAAGTGTGTGGATTGAATTTTTAAAATAAATAGAATAGCGCATGGCGCATGTTAATTTAACCAGGAATCTCTGCAATTACGAAATAATTATAACAAGTGGATCATGACAGTGCCCTGTAAAATCGATTTAATGCATAGTACCTAGTTTCTAACAGTTCATTAAATTTGGATGGCATGCACGAAAGCACGCTAAATAAATTACCCCAACAAATTCAATACCTACATGCACGATTCCTCTAATTACCTACACAAAACATAACTTAATCTCATCATCTTCTTGTTTTGGAATTTCATTATTGCCCCTCAGGTCAAGTAAATGTTTGCATATTGCTTGCAGATAAAAACAGCCGTGTAGACGCGCTTAAGCAGCTTGTTATAGAGGAATGGATATTGTGCAATATTTGAACATAGTCAGCGATTGATGCTTTGTTAGGAATTACATATTGTTATTATGCTTTATTTTAACATTTACTTTTGGAAGCTTATTGCTTCCCACATTTGTAAGCCATTGGACCTTATATAAAATTAATGAAAATTAATGAGTTAATGAAAAGAGTAAGTAGCAAGCCCTGTGTTCACATTACAGCGTCAAGGTTCAGAATGCCTTTTTATGCTGTTCTACACAATGTAACATGACACAAGTATTTTTGGCCACCTTAAAAATATTTTTTAATTAGCCATATTATGCTAGAAAATACAGTAGTCATTTAAGGAATGGCCTTGGAGCGGTGTGCAAATGCAAGACATTGGTTTCTAAACAAGGTACGAATTAATTCAATAGTTAAAATATTCTGTTTCACAAATTAATTATTTAATCGCTCGCAAAATCCGCCATTTCCAAAACGTATAATATGTCTGTGAATGAGCAGATTTTTGCGTCAAACAATGACAAGCGTAATATTTGTCTGCTTATTCGACTGCTCAAACTTCGAGAAGTACAACTTTTTTACCATCACCGTTTTTGCCTGGCATTCCATTCGTTTGTTAATTTCGGAAACGTTTTGCCGCTTAAGCATCCCTTCACTTCCAATTAAAATGTCCTAAATCCGAGTATTTTTTGTTGGATTTAGGACAGCTTAGTTACATGGAAACTCGAAACTAGGTCAGCCGATGGTTTATACAAAACCCTTGTTGCATCAATGACTACTTCCTTCAATAATTGGGCTAACAATTATAGTCGATGCCTGTTCAGTTGTAACTAGCACACAAATAGGCAGCTCTTGCAAGTGGCTTTGCATTTCAGATAAACAGTTTAGTGTGTGCATGTGATATTTTAGGTACCATAATTACGCCTTTAAATACCCACATAATTTCACCGGATTATTTGTTTGTGGCCAATTTGCCGTCTATTAATTTCAAAATTAACAGAACGTGGTGACTACATTTGGTGTATTTCATGATATAACTTGCTCTAACATAATAAGGATGTGTTTATTAGGATTCGTACGTCTTATGGATCTTTCCATCCAGTAAAACAACATACGGCTGCTAATTTTAAGAGTTAAAAATGACACTCTGGCCTATGACCGCCTAAAATCCAGACCTGTTTAGCTATGAAATGTTGAAATGAAAGCTGCCACCGTTTTCATCAAAATTAAAGCAGAGAACAATAATTATTCTTTTTGCTAGGAGATAAAACAGCGTGAGTCTTTTATGCTAACTTTGCTATACATTCCAGTCAAATTTTACATTTACCACCTAACAAAGTGCAAAGCTCATCGGATGTGCACGTGGTTGCTAAAAAGAGTAAATATGCAAACAAATTTTGACTCGATGTTAAATAAAATGCAAGTAAATACTTGTAAAATCAAGTTATCCAGAGCAATTCTCACTAGTTTGATTCGTGTCAGTGCAATCACATAGGTCTTTTTGCTAACATTTGAATTTTCGAATTCACCAAGAACCACATTTTAGCCAAATTTGCGCAATTTGTCAATGCAAAGTCAATTCAGCATGGTTGATTTAAAAAGTTAAATTAGGTATATGTTTGCTAAAACTATCTTGCTTAAAAATATTCTTAAATGTTGGACTGTTTGGCAAGTGAAACTCCAAGGCCACTCAAAAAGAAACGCAGAAATGTCACGACCATTTTGTTTTCTTTTGACAGAAAATTAATATGTTTTTAGGATAATATCGGTGCATGTTGCTTGCGCAAACGTCCAGTCATGAATATTTTTAAGTTACAACAATGTACAAATCAAAATTCTGGATGAATACTGGTGTTTTGCTACAATAAGCTTGCGTATCTTTAAAGTGACGGGAAATCGTCGTACAAATGAATGTTGAACAATCGCTTTCTATGCCAACGTTGTCAAGTAGTGTGAACCCAAGTCTTAACTATCTGCATTCGTCTACGCTTGTACATGATTGAAACAAAGCGAAACCTGCAAATCTTTGTTCATTTGGACTGAAATGTCTGTGGTTGCTGTAACGCTCTTTAACTGAGAGTGGCAGTTGAGATTTGGTTTTGTGTCGAGCCGTTGCAATATTTTGATTTGTTACAACGTCCTTTATTTACTTTCAGTTTTTAGACGAGTTGGCCTCATATTGTCGACGGAATAATCAGGAAACCTGTAAAATGTCAACTAATTCTGGATTTCGAAACGAAATAAAAAGTTTTAAATTATATTTCAAGAGTTTAATTAGTGATGATCAGTCGTCGAAATATTTGTCGATTAACGATGAAGCCATTCGGCAATTCCATGTCAGTGCCACAATTTTTTCTTTCAAATACTTAACCGAAAAATAGTTAAATTAGCAGTGTCCGGGGTAAGATACACCGGCGTTGAAAAATGTCAAGCAAAACCGACGAAACGCTTCCTCCGGATGACGGTCTGCAAAACTTCGACTGCAGTGGGATGCACTTTAGTCGCCTATGGCAAACGGGGAACAGAGAATTTGACATCGATGCAGAACAATCAGGAATCAAAAGACGAGGCAAGCTAAAAGACATTTAAAAAAACCCTTTTGATTATGAATGCTGATGTAAAATTAAAGACTATACATAGATTTGGGTATTTAATGCTCATTTGAAATATAAGGAATATGTGCTGTTTTCAGGAATCGACCAAAGCCTACTGTCCTCTGTGAATAGGACAATTGGGGCAGTGTCATATGATGTATTAAACAACCATTAAAATTGATGAAACAAGCCTTTATTTAGCAGACTATGCAGAAGACGTGTCCATCAGCCAATAATCAAGGCAGATCAGGTAAGTTAGATGTGCGTTTGAAGTCCATTTTTGATTGGGTGGAAAATCAATCGGGGTGGCGTTTTAAAGGGTCGAATCCGAATTGTCAACCATCACCAATTAATTATGACCTAAATTCCTTTGACGCGAATCTGCTTGTCATGTGTGAGGTAGAAGATTAGGTATATAATTAAATCAGACCAACCACTTAATGATAGGAGTGTGGGCATTTCTCACGACAAACATTTTATGATCATTTACCACAGATATTTGACAAGAACGAATTAAATTTGACTGCAAAATTAAAAGAAATGAAGACACAAAATTGTTCTAACACGTCAGTAGACAAGATGACTGATTTAGCAAAAAGTGCGTCTTGTGGCCAACATGAATATGCTTTACACGTTGACAAACATTTTTCACAATTTTGATTTTTATTATTAGCACAGGGTACTGACGATGGGTGAGAAATCACATCAACCGTCTTGCTTTGTCTGCATTTCTGTGGTTTTCTGTACATTATTATAAGCACATGTTGTTTACCTTGGGAATTCGTTCGTGTTACTATTCCCAAGTCCTTGACCCGAGAACAGTGTAATAAAACACATGTTAATGAATTGGTGTGAATGGTGCCAGAAACCAACGACGAGCAATCTTAGAGTCTCGTCGATCTACAGCAGTAGTAATTGTGCAACAATAGGGCAGGTTTTTGCTAAACATAATTCACCACAATGGTATGTGTCAACTACTAGGTTTCGAAACTGGCATCCAGTAAATATGCAGTCGTCCGACCAATCTGAAAATAGGTCAAATGTAGTGATGCCAATGACGTTTTAGTTGAAGGGATATACAATCATACGAAAGCAGTTTATTCTTCAATGGCAGAGTATTTATTTAGTTTGATGCTTTTGGAAATGTCCCTAACGCAATAAATGTGTTTTGTTGAGTTAACGTCGTACAATTTTAGATCGCAGAAACTGAAGCTAACAACGTTTGTATGGTAAGTAATTACATTTGTTGCAAGTGCCTTGCAGGCCATAGTGGTGTAGTAAGTAATGCCAACATGCTTGTCCCACTGTACCAATGACCCATCCTTTGTTTTTATTGTCTATTGTTATTAGTCAACTATTGCGCACTTGTACTCATAACTACACAAAGACACTCGGATGTTGTGGCACTTATAAGCGGTGGTGTTCTCAGTCACCTCTTGTCTTCCCTTTTCTCGGGTTGTTGATGTCTGTTAACTAGGGAGTTGCAAGGAAGTGCTTTAACTCAATCTACTACAGCAAACATTCATGTCCCGAAACGGATTCGTATATGCTTGCACTTATTAGATGAAATTTTGTTGCCTAGCCTAATGTGCTGCCACATGAATTGTAATTGGCTCCGGAGCTTGCCACCTCACTTTGTGCATGTTTTTGCTTGCCTAGATTATTTAAGTTTACCTTATAAATTAGGCGTCACCTAAGCACGAGAGTATATGGGCGCATGTTTTGCATCAGCCCCAAATTAACGTTTTATTTTGCTGTTTTAGGACTATGCAAAAGGTTATTTGTTTTGTGATTTTGGCATTCGCCATGGCCGCCAAGGCTCTAACTCCGGCAGAACGAAACGAAACCATAGAAAATTTTGCAAATATGCGTTCAGTGGTTGAACCCGAAGCAAGCAATATGCAAATGTTGGTGCGTTGCTGTGATCTTAAAATGTTTTACATTTACTGCGACATGTAGTGGAACTATGTACTGCTACACATTAATCACTACATTTTGGAAAGAGAAGACATTAAATGAAAGTTGTCTTTCACACAAAAGCAGTAGTCAGAGTAATAAACAGGCTCTGTTGAATGTACCATTTGTTGTAAAGCATGAAGTACT
This sequence comes from Mesocestoides corti, assembly GCA_900604375.1. NCBI lineage: Eukaryota > Metazoa > Platyhelminthes > Cestoda > Cyclophyllidea > Mesocestoididae > Mesocestoides > Mesocestoides corti. Next base: position 41,314 of record UXSR01005562.1, read on the forward strand.
AAACAGTAAGTGGACCTTTCATATGATTTAGTTAAACACCTCACATGCTTTATAAATCCATGCATTTGTTTGATTTTTAGCGCTACTCTGCAGAATTCGAAAAGTTGGCGGAAGATTGGGTAGACGACTGCCTCATGGGAACAAAAATATGGGACACCCTACCTGAATACCGAGGTCTTGGGAGAAGTTTTGCGATTAATTTCTATGAGCAACAAAGCCCTGCAGACATGGTGTACCGTTTTTCCAATGAAATGTTCAACTACGATTATGAAGCAAACACATGTTCAGAGATTTGTGGCAACTATACGCAAGTAGGTGCAGGTTAAAGAAATTACATTTGCAGATAAAAACGGCAAATTTGAGTTTAGAACTATGCACTATTATTTGTTGTGTTATCCTTGATTATTTTTAAAGTAATTGTCAGTTATAGACTAAACCAATCATGGAGTAAAATGAGATCTTGAAATGTTCGAAAAACGACTTTGACTGGAACAGAAGCACAGTTTAATCATGACAAGCATTGCCAACAAGTAACAATTTACTCATTTAGAGGTGATATGGGCAACGTCCAATGCCGTTGGATGTGCGATTAAACTGTGCCCTAACATCAGATCTGAATCAGGTGACCCCGCGTATCTCATGGCCTACCAGTACAAACCCGCGTAAGTACTTTGTATGCAGGTGTATTTCTCAGATGCATGTCAACATTTTTATTGTACATGAACGGCGTGAATGCGGAGATGCATTATAATGCCCTTGAAGTGACTAACACTTTCCATTCCTTCAAAGTTGTAATATGCCGGGTGAAAAGCCCTATTTGCCAGGACCTGCGTGCTCCAAATGTCCTCAAACGAGTGAATGTCGACTGAAACAGTGCGTGGTGAGTTCAGATTTGGATGTCGCTCTACAAGCTGAAGGAAAACAGGCCACGACTTTAGCTACAGTGAAAATAGAAGTGTTTCAAATCGTGATTTTTTCCGCTGCCGTTATTTTATCCTTTGTCTGACTTGTTTCAAAATCATATCACAGTTTTTGCTGAAAATACTTAGTTGTTCTTTGTGAATTATGTGATCCTTTATCAAGTAAATTTACAGTAATTATTGCATTTCTTTACTGATTGCTGACGACCTCAATTAAGTCTATTTGCACGTTTCAGATTAGGTATTTACTGCAACAATGAGAAGAGGCAATGCTGCACTCACAAAAAGTCGCGGTATTTTGATGATTACTAGAATTTAGTATATCCTTCTGCATCTGAAAAATACACGTGCCTGTTACGTCACATCTTCGATGGAAGATGCATGATTGCACTTAATAGCAAAACCGGATGATCACTTTTCTGTGCAGATATATCAAGGTTGCTATTTCAACATTTTCCCTGTTTCCGAATCACTTAATCCTCCCTTTAAATACTACTGAGGACTTTTATTTTCTGGCACATTCAGGTTAATGTACCAAGGCAGAACCTAATCTGTCAGAAATTTAATTACTAAATATCGTAATATGTCAATGCGGTTGGATTACTAGGAAGTGAAATATTCGAATAACCAAGCACACTTTGTTAGCATTCAATTTGTGTACGTGTTTCCAAGTATTCTTAAGTTGAACCATTCTGTTTGGTTAGTTATGCCTTTTTAACTGACTAGTAAACCTAAAAAATGCCTATTTTCAGCATATTTGTTAAAGGGATTTTGACTCCAATTATTCATTTCTTAGGTTAAAAAACCATGTCCATGGAATGAAACGGATAGTAAAATTAGGTCAAAGGTAGCTTAAAGTGATTTAATTATTTTAAAATACATCTAGAGTGGAACCTGAGACACCAAGGTATATGATTTAACTGCAGGTAAATTAATCAAATTAAATTAATATTTGTGACATAACTATCTGACCACAGAATCCGTTCTAAGATTCAGGTCTCTATTTGCATCGTGCGCTAGAATCAAGAAAAATAAAAATATTTATTTGCTTAAATAAATTAGCATGTTTGCGCAGTGAACCGTCTTTTTCAAATAAATTCTGCGTACTAAAATAGGTCCAAATTATTAAGGGCTCAGCATCCTTAAAAAAACGACCTTTTAATTTTTATACACTTTTAAGTTTTTCGCATCATTTGTGATAATGCACACCATTTTTTGAATTCAAATCGGCCGTCTCCTTCCCATTGGATCATTCGAGTTTGAATTTATTATTACACGGAAATGTGTTCAAGGCAACACACGCAGAACTGAAGTATGCTGATGTGAAGATGCACTTGCCGTTTTGCCAGGACAGTGACAAGCTCGAGTCATTTACTAAATAAGGAGGCGCTGATATGGTGGTTCTACATTTTACGCTTATCATTTCTCAATAGTGTGTTTGTAAGCCGCAACTTAACACACACCTGCAACCTGAAATTGAAGTTGGGCGGTGTACGGTAAGACGCTTTGCAACAGTCCTACCATAAATGACATCAGTATATTCCATGTGTGTGAACAACAAAATTGGTCCACATTTTCGATATTTTAACACATCTGGCTTCAGCAATTTAGCCTTATCTAGTAAAAGGGCTATCGTTCAAATCTTTAATTTCCTCGCCTCTTTGCATCTACCAATTATGGCAACATTGGTTGTCAAAAATCACCAATTAATTATGACCTAAATTACTTTGACGAGAATCTGTTTGTCATGTGTGAGGTAGAAGATTAGGAATATGATTGAATCAGACTAACCATTTTATGAAATGAGTGTGGGCATTTCTCACGACAAACATTTTATTATCATTTAGCACAGATATTTGACAAGAAGGAATCAAATATGACTGCAAAATTAAAAGAAATGAAGACACGAAATTGTTCTAACACGTCAGTAGACAAGATGACTGATTTAGAAAAAAGTGTGTCTTTTGGCCAACATGAACATGCTTTACACGTTGACAAACATTTTTCGAAATTTTGATTTTCATTATTAACACAGGGTACTGACGATGGGTGAGAAATAACATCACCCGCCTACCTTCGTCCGCATTTCTGTAGTCATCGGCATATTATTATAGGCACATCATTTTCACCGCGTAAGGTTATTTGTCGTATTTTTCTTAAGTGCTTGACGCGATAAACGCGCAATAAAACACATGTTAATGAATTAGTGTAAATAGTGCCAGAAAACAACGTTGGCGTATAGTCGATCCCCAACAGTGATTACTTTGAACACTAGGAATATCTTTAGCCAAACTTAATTCACCACAATGCTGTGTGTCAACTATAAGGATGCGAGACTTGCATCCATTAAATATGCTCCATTTTCAGTCAAATCTGAAAATGAAGCAAAATGTAACTTTGGAAATGACGTTTTAGTTGAAAGGGTATGCAGTCATACGGAAGCTTGTTCATACAGTTGTTAGTTTTTTAGCAATTTATTCTACAGATGAAGTAAATTACTTTAATTTGTTACATGTGGAAATTTCCCCAACGCAGTAAATGTGTTTCGCTGAGTTTTGTATGCGAAATACCGTCGTACGACTTTTGGTCGCAGAGGCCAACGCTAACTGTTTGTGCGGTAAATAATTACATTTGTTGCAAGTGCCTTGCGGACCATAGTGATTTCAACTTGCTTGTCCGACTGTACCAATGACTCATCCTTTTGTTACTGTCTCTTGTTATTTTTCAACTGTTGCTCACGCGTAATCATAAGTACACAAAGGCACGCGGCTGTTGTGACACTATTAAGCGGTCGTGTTCTCAGTCACCTCTTGTCTTCCCTTTTCTCGGGTTGCTGCCGTCTATTAACTCGAGAGTTGTAGGGTAGTGCCAAAATTAAATCTACTCCAATGGATCTGTAGTCCTTAAATACACTGCAACGATATGGCTTGTCTGCTAAACAACAATATTGCTAACTGTGGTTAGCAAAGTATTCAGTACGATTGATCTGCTGCTGATTCAGTAGAGGTTTTGGCATAGCTGGCGAGTATTATTGCTGCAAACATTGTCAATTTATTACAATAATCCACAGTTGTGTGTCTTAAAATCTCACAAAATACACAAACGGTGTAACGCAGCTCATTACATGGAAAACAAAAATGAACAACAAGATGTCATAACCAGTTTTTTTTTAACAGAAAATGATTATTTTTTCCTGCATAACACTTGCATGCTGCTTGCGCAGACGTCTAGGCATGTTTTCAAGTTACAGCAATGTTGATGATTTCCATAGACTCAACTAAATGCACAAAAAGAAAACCTGGAGAAATACTGGTGTTTGGCTACATTAAACATGCATTTCTTTAAAGTTATAAGAAATCGGTTTGCGAATGAATGCTGACCAATCACTTCCTAAGCCTACGTTATTATGTAGTGTGAACCTAAATTACAACTGTCTGTATTTGTCTGCGCTTATGCAATGTTTGTACAGAACGAAACCAACAATTATTTTTTTCTTAAATTTTTAACTACTATAATGTTTGTGGTTGCTGTAAGCAATGTCCTTTAGCTGAAGCAGTTAAAAGTTGGAGTTGTGTCGAGGTGTTGTAATCTTTTGATTTGCCACAACATCCTTTATTTCATTTCAATTACCAGACGGGTTGGCCTCATATTGCTGACAGAATGGTCGGCAAATTTGCATAATGTCAAATAACACCAGCTGCAACCAAGAAGGATGTCATTAAATTGTCCTTCTAGAGTTAACATTTTGTTGATCATTCGTCGACGAAGTACGATTAAAGACATATTCGTTAACCCATGAATTATTTGTCTATCGACGATGAAGTCATTACGACAATTCAATGTCATTTTGCCAAAAAATTAAGATTTAAATTGGTGGTGCGCGGTGTGGTATATGCCGACGTTGCAAAATGTCAAGCAGAACCGACGAACCGTTTCCTCTTGATGACGGTCTGAAAAACTTTGACTGCTGTGTAATGCACTTTACTCGCCTATGTTAAACAGAGAACAGAGAATTTGAAATTGATGCAGACCAGTCAGTAATCGAATGAGGAGGCCAGCTTAAAAACGCCTCAAAAACCTTTTTTGATTATACTTGCTGACGCAAGATTGAAGAATTTACGTATTTATACGTACTTAATGTGAATCTGAAAAATAAAGAAGAAATGCGCTAACGCCAGGACACAATTGAAGCCTCTTTACTACATGAATATAACAATTGTGCAGTGTCATGAGATGATTTACACAGTAGTTGAAATTGATGACGGAAGCTTTTTTGCCAACTATGCAAAAGACAGCTCGTAGTAATGATGACACTTGATGAATGGTCATGTCCACACGTAAACAGTCGAGGCGAATCGGGTACGTTAGATGAGCATTTAAAGTCCATTTTTGATTGGCTGGAAAGTCGATTAGGGCGGAGTTTAATAAGGTGAATTAAAATTGCGGTGAGCTAAGTAAGTGCGATTTGACAAGCAGGTTAATCAATTGAAACACAAGGCTGTTCTTAGGTTTTCACCAAAAGAGAAGAGTATAATGGCTCGAGAGGTGAATTGTATATTGGGACGTGAGACAGAGTCAACATGCCGGTAAACTTGTACCAAAAAGTCGCCAACTGCTACTTAGGAAAGGTCGAAAAACGTTCAAAGTCAGGGTTGCCAATTGTTGAGTGCCCCAGCATGTTGTCTAGTACCACGCCGGGACCAGCGATCTGCACTTACAAGACCTGACCGAAGAAAGGATAGCAAATGTAGATCACGTGTAGCTCGACCGAAATCGACGACTGGATGGACATAGTTACGTGAAGTACATTCTCGTAGTCCGATTAAATCATTTCCACACATGACTGCTTGCTTGCTGCGAGCCACAAACTTAAAAGAATCCTACTTTGTACTAATGACGACTAAATTTGAGCAAAATATTCGTTGATTTTTTTAACTATTTTGTGTAGATTAACCCATGAACTTTGATTAGAACAACTGTTTTCGAACATGTCGTGCAGAATTTATTTCCATCGCCAAAACTTTTACCAGTTAGCACCACTTGGACTCATGTCTCCAGAATGGGGCAGTCACAAAACCATATTATGAGCCTTTACACTCTCACATGATGAACAATTTTTCCATGGATAATTTTGGTTCAAAATTAATTGACGCTGAATGAAATAAAACCATGCTCGATGTGTGTAGTAGCATTGAGCCAAGATAATTCAACTTTTAAAAGCCAATACCTTTTAACATAAGGTTCGTGTGACAAAAAAGGATTTCAAAAAAATACAGCATGAGCAATTATTCCGCTGTCCAGAAATCCTAATCCTTCTGATGTCAAAAAGAGTAATGTGGATTAACAAATATAAAGGCACAATGTGCTTCAATTCAATTGCTATTGGCGTGTTTAAGTTAAATGACTGTTGCATAACTATTATTGCATCGCAAATCCTTTTTCCATAACTTCATAGAATTGATTTGTTAAAAAAAGTGCATCAACTTGCGTCTTTTGAGTTGTGCGCTACTGGAAATCTTGAATGTGCAAGTGTTGTTTTGTGACGACTAGTGACACCAATGCCAAATCCTTCGATTTGTTATTCCTTAGATTACCTTTTTCCAAAAGAACTGCATCTTCTCTAAATAAGAAAAGGATGCATTCAGCAGAATAATAATTAATAGGCTATCCTTTAGGCAATTAGGCAAAAGGTTTACCTATTCGACATTGCAGGCTTGAGTTCTGCATCAGGTATATGAAAAAGAGTAGCTTTTGTAAATTAGAATTAAGGAACAGGTGCTCTGAATTAACGCTGGTTTGAACTACTTATAAAACTTACGTTTGTTAAAGTAGTATATTCAAAATATCTTGAAGAAATAACTTGTTGCATTTACATACGCGAGTGTCAGGGCAGCGGTGACTAACATCCATCCGGGATCCCTTTAGACATTGCAAATGGCATTTTGATTTGAATTTTATTGCTTCAGACAAACAAAACATAAATAATTTTAAATAATCACGTAAATTGCAAACAATTAGATGACTCACATTTATTGCACAGTAGAATGTGCACCATAAGTGGCTGATAAGCATTGGCATTCGTGTAAACACAAATTTCACGACGAAATGAATTATAAAGAATAACAAGATTTACTGAAGAAAGCTGAGGACAGTCAACTGGTAGTCTGTGTCAGTGATTGCCATGATGTAAGCAAACGACTTTGCAGTCCTTAGTGCAAGTTCATCCTCTAGACAAAAAACTGATGAATGAATCTGTATAAGTGATGTTACCGTGGCTAATGGAAAGGTTTGCCGGCATATGCTCGCAATCGGAATTTGTTTTAATCAGTTGCGGAGTATTTTTGAATCAAATCTATGATGACTCGCAGAAACTGTTTGCTGTGTGGGGAAATTTGTTACAATTAGATCTAACCGAAAGTACACTGTCAAACCATATTCATGTAATTGTTTTAAACATCAATATAAATTCCATTATTGTCATCGACACATTTTTTTACCTCAAATCTAGTAGCGCCTAAATTCATTCAGATACTACATCTAAAAGGCCAAATTTTTATAAAGAAATTAATTTCTGCAACTTCTCTTTGTTAATTTAAGCTAAGATGTTGAAATTATCAGTCTGAGAGATGCGTAAATCTAGTTTAATACGTTTTTACAATTAAGATGTACAAGGTGCCTTAGAAGAATGTTAATCAACCTATCTTTATACTCATGAGCGTGTAGAAAACAAAATAACATGTGGATTTTTTACATCCGTCAACCGCCGCCTAAACCATTTGCGATGGAAAATGCGTCTTTTGCTTGCAGGTACAATAAAACTGCTGCCAATCTGACATCCATCTTTCGTACTGTTTTAACATGAACACGTGCGTATTTCTTTATAATCAAAGGAAAGTGATGTTATTTTTGCAACCTGCGTGCTTGCGATGTACGTTTGCACAACTCCATCATGGATTTAAACAAAGAAACATATTTTTGTCAGCACATTTAGCATCTATTAAGCCATGAGCACATGTTTAGTCAGAATTCATATTTTGCTGCTTATTGCTTAGGGCTCGTGAATGCACATTTTTCATGTTTTGAATTCGTCGGTTATTTTCTTGAACTTATAAACGCGAAATTTTGTTGTCTTGCATAGTGTGCTGCCACATGAATTTTAATTGGCTCCAGAGCTTACAGCCTCACTCTGTGCATATATATGCTGCCTGATTCATTTAAACTTACCATTTACATTGAGCATCACGTAAGCACTAGAGCATATGGGCGTCCTTTTCCATCTACCATAAGATAACGTTCTTTTGGCTGTTTTAGGACTATGCAAAAGGTTATTTCCGTTATGATTATAGTATGCGCCATGGCCGCCAAGGCTCTAACTCCGGCGGAACGAAACGAAACTGAAATTAATTTTGCACAAGTGCGTTCAACGGTTCGACCCAAAGCAAGCAACATGCAAATGTTGGTGCGTCGCTGCGATCTTAACATGTTTTACGCATTCTGTCATATGTAGTGGGACTCAATAATGCTACAAATTAATCACTACATTGTGGATTGTAGAAGAGGTTAAATGCTTCTTGGTTTACACATAGCAAATATAATCCTAATAACTGTGCCGGAGTTTGAATGCTGCCGCAATAAAGAGGCTCTGTTCCATGTTCTGTTGATTTCAAGGCATAAAGGACTAAAAAACAAGCGGCCTTTCCAGTTGATTTAGTTAAATAACTTACCTTCTTCATTATTCCGTGCATTTGTTTAATTTTCAGCGCTACTCTGTAGAACTCGAAAAGTTGGCGGAAGATTGGGTAGACGACTGCCTCATGGGAACAAAAAATTGGGACACTCTACCTGAATACCGAGGCCTTGGAAGGAGTTATGCGATCGGTTTCTTTAAGCTTCGTAGCCTTGCAGATGTGTTGTTCCGTTTTTCCCATGAAGGGCTAAACTACGATTATGAAACAAACACGTGTTCCAAGACTTGTGGCAACTACACGCAAGTAAGTGCAAAATAAAACAATTAAGTAGACAGATAGTAGAAGCAATTTTGATTTGGGAATCAAAGATTCTAATATGTTGCATTATCCTTGATTATTTTATCCGTATTCGTTAGTCATAAACTAGTCCAATCATGGAGTAAAATGGGATCATTAAATGTTCAAAAAACGACTTTGACTGGAAAGAAAACACAGTTTATTCACGACAAATATTGCCAACATATAACAGTGTACTTATTTGTAGATGATTTGGGCAACCTCGAATGCCGTGGGATGTGCGACTAAACATTGCCCTAACATCAGGTCTGACAAAGATGTCCCCGCAACTCTCATGGCATGTCAGTACAAACCCGCGTAAGTCCCTGTAAGCAGGTGCATTGCTAAGATGCGCATCAGCCTTTTCATTGGACACGAACTGTATGAGTAGTGAGATGCATTAGGATGCCCTTCACGTGTCTAACAGCTTCCATTTTCTCAAAGAGGTAATGTGCCAGGAAAAAGGCCCTATTTGCCTGGACGTGCTTGCTCCAAATGTCCTCAAGCGAGTGAATGTCGACTCAATCAGTGCGTGGTGAATTCAGATCTGGATGTCGTTCTACAGGCGGAAGGAAAACAAGCCACAATTTCAGCCACGACAAAATTAATAGGAAAACAAGCTACAACTTCGGCTGTGACAAACTTAAAAGGAAAACAAGCTACAACTTCAGCAACAACAAAATTAGAGTTGCTTCAACGTGTGATTTTTTCTGCTATCATTATTTCCTGCCTTGCCTGACTTGTTTCAAAATCGCCGAACATTTTTGCCAAGAATACTTACTTGCTCGTTTGTGATTAATCTGCTCTTTCATCAAGTAATGATTGTATTTCTTCATTAATTACTGAAGAGCTTAATTAAATCTACTTACATGTTTCAGGTCAAGTATTTAATGCAAGTCTGAGATAAGGTAATATTGCACTCAAAAATAGTCATGGGATTATGATGAACACTGGAGTTTAGTTAATCATTCCACATCGTTGGTGGAACACGCATGATTAAAAGTAGTGACACAACTTAAAGCTCTACCAAGAGGTCAGTGTATTCTGCGTGCAAATGGTTATGTGTGCTCAAACTGAGTTGAAATACAGTAAAATGCGGGGTAAACGAGTCGTAGGCATGGTTCAACAGAGCTTACCAATGTGAACTGGTGTTCGCAAAATAGCCAAATTCATCTGCGTAGTAGTTGGAAAGGGGAACGTCATGCAGTAGAGGACTTTAGCTTTTTATAACTAGGCTGTGTCAGTGTTTGGCGATGTTTACATACATATACATATAATCGAAGCCTTACGGAGTAGTTGGTCACATGATATAGTAGGTTTTGAGGTCGCAGAAATCGCAGTGCTGGCATGGCATATTTACTTTGCATTCTGCTACCATATATTTCACATATCGCCCATCTTTACAAAAAAGCACACATCAATATTAACTAAAAAGGGTCCTAAAATTTGCTGGAACATCAATATTAGATTAATGTGGCGAGTAAATTAAAGTTTCACTCAAAATATCTCTCAAATATTTTGCAAAAGCCGCAAATATTTCCATAGAATTTTAATGTATCGCATCCATTTAACCTACTTTGATTTTGACGTTTAGAATTCATACAATGAAAAATTTCAATAGATATTACTAAATTAACGTCACTCATGTGGCGTGGTGAACGTTAGTAGTAGGTTTGCACTGCTCATCTACTTAAATAGACATGTTGAAGACCATTGATGGCAGAAATAACCGTCTACTAGATGGCCTAAATCAGGTAAGCCCTTGTGTGGAACAGTCGTGCTTCTCTAGTATAACTACCGACCAGGTAAATCGATATCATTCACTCTGATTCTCCTCTACAACATTGATGAGTGTGATGCTTCGATTAGCAGTTTGCGCTTTAAGTTTTCAACATTATCCACTTCATTGTACGTTTGCTGGGTTTATTCCAGTCGTTATTATCTGAGTGCGGTCGTAGTTTTCTCACGCTAGAGAACCAAATTGATGAGGTTAGACCATCATGCGCTGTTTTAAGAGGCATATGCTTGACCTAGTCTGCTCTGGGTGGCAAGGCGACTGATAGACGTGTACTTGACTACAGGATCGGTCACGCATACAGCATCAGTCGCTCGATGACAGCAAACCTGATATTATTAAATCGACACAAATCGCAAATTGACATGTTTTCACAGATAAACAATTTTTATTGACTATGTTACCCTACGTCATTTGATCCGCAGCTTTATTTTTAACTTACTCGATTTTTAACTGGCTTTATTTTAACCTTCTTTTTTAACGTTTTTAACTTTTACTTACTCTGTGTTACCATCACTCATTTCTTGGTTTCCGTAGTAAACTTTGATGATTAATCTTAGGCAAAAATTACATGTAGCATTTTGGTCAATCAACCTATCTTCCACCTAGAGGCGGTAAAATGCAAATTGAGGCTGCATATTTTGTGCAGATATAAAATGACATTCAATTAGTTGCAATCTTGTTAATAGGCCTCAATCGCTTCTCTCACAGTTATTTCTAAAATGGAAAATCAAAGTTATGTGAAGGTTCCTAGCACCAATTTATGCGGTTTCGTAGCCAGTAAGAACACGAAAGTGGATTTTGCGTGTTGAATGTTATCGATTTCCCGCCAACTTGTCGTCAAACTCTTTTATTGCGAGTATGAGGCATTGATGCGAGGTACTGAAGAAGGAGGCGCGTTCTCCAAACATGCGCTTGAGATTTTGCCTGGTTTCTCGAAACGTGAAGTCTAGTGAGGACTTGGGCAGGATTGCGTCTGTGCATCTCTTCGGTTCTGCTGAACCCAGTTTGCAAATGAGGAGTCTGACCTTCCATGCGTCGTCCAGGGGCGCAAGATCGACTCGAAACAGGTCTTCGTAACGCCGAAACGAGGTCTCTAACGTTACCTTATGCTCAAAATCATTGGAGGACTCCGAGGTACTGTTGGTTAGGACGCCAATTTACGGCTTACTGGCGGCAGCGGCCTGAGACAACTGGCGATCTACAGGCATTGGCACTAGACGCTCGAGTAGCTGTTGAATTCCTTTGTCACCAATCTCACTTGCGTGGCCCAAATTTCGTTGCGTTTGCTCCTATCAAAGAGGGAAATTCACTCAAGTATCGGTACCAGATTCCTTGTTGAAGCTGGCACCAACCTTCCCACGCTAATGCAAGGACAAGACCAGAGATTGTGTAGAGAGTTTTAATCCCGTCAGCCACGTGCGGAATTTTCAAGAGAGAAACTATTTCATGTCAAGGTTGACCTTGACCCGATAAAGAGTGTAATAAAGCACATGTTAGGGAAATAGTGTAAATAATGCAAGAAACCAACGACGAGCAATCTTCGGGTATCATGGATCTCCGAGAGTGGTTATTTTGCAACACTAAAACAGTTTAGCTAATCATAATTCACCACAATGGTATGGCAAATAGTAAGACCCGAGATTGCATCCATTAAATATGCAAACGTCCGACAACTCTAAAAATGGAGCAAAGTGCAGAATCATGGCAAGATTTTGTTTTGCTAATGGCGTTTTAAATAAAAGGATTAACAATCATGCGAAAGCTTGTTTGTGCACTTGTTTGTTTTGGCAGTTTATTCCACAGAAGAAGAAAATTACTTGCGGTTGGTGCATTTGGAAATGTCCCCAAGGCATTAAATGTGCTTTCAGAGTTCATGTACGCGAGATAACGGCGTACGATTTTAGGTCGCAGGGGCAAACGCTAACACTGTTTGTGTAGTAACCAATTTAATTCGTTTCAAGCGATTTGCGAGCCAGTGTGGAGTAGTACGTGAAGTGAATATGCCGGCCCCACCGTACCATTGACTCATCACTTTTGTCACTAGCTCCTGTTACCTGTCGACTGTTGTGCACGAGTACCTGTTCGTACACAAAGACACGTGGCTGTTGTGGCACTAATAAACAGTCATGTTCTCCGTCACTTCATATCTTCCCTTTTCTCGAGTTGTTGTTCATCTCAAAGATATCGAATTTAGCAATTCTTTATGCATAGGGTACTTACAGGACGTGCACTGCTGATTCCAAAATTCACATGCAACTCCACGTATTTCCTGAAATCTCCATAATTAACCGATTACAACCCAAAGTACATATTGAGGGCCTTGGCATATTGTCTTGATCTACACTTACACGGTCAACCAAAAAGAAAGGATAGAATGCAGATTATGCGTAGCTAAAATCGTTTATTATAGTGGTAATAGAGTGGGTGTGTTTGTGTACAAGATAGCAAATTAGTATATGCAAACCTGCTAAACATCGATGCCTGAACGAACACAGTTAAGTGAAGTGCAGTCACGTACACCGATCAAATCATGCTCGCGCACGACTACTAACTAAGCTCGCTTGCTCCTCACCACTGCTCTGCTCCTTGTTAAATAGAATCGACGAACTTTTTTTCCTTATTAGATTTCTGAAAAGGAGGTTGCAAGTATGGTGTGGAAGATTCAAGGCCTTAGACATAAATAAACACGAGTGAGGGAGCAAGGAGGATAGTCGTCATCGGATGGTAAATCAAAAGCTTGGCGTAAATGTACGCTACCGGAAGTCGTTAAAGATGAATATTCGTCCAGCTGGATATGTAAACGGTTGATAGTTAGACAGGTGGCGCATGACGCCTGAGCATTTGCCTCGCTCACCCTTGCTGCTCGCCACAAGCTTGAAACGAACGTAGTTTCTACCAATGACGATTAATGTTAAACACAAAAGTCGTAGATTTTCTAAACTGTTCCGTGTAGACTAACGTATGACCTTTTATTAGAACAACTCTTTTCCTACATGTCATGTAGAATATATTTCCTTCACTGAAAATTCCCTCATCTTAGTAAAATTAAATTACTGCTTGTCATGAATCTGTTATTCGCGTTCAGTTAACACCGCGTGGACTCATATATCCGGAATGGGTAATCTAATTGGCATGCGGCAGGCAGGAACTTTTTTTATGAGCCATTACACTCTCACATGATTAACAAATTTTCCGTGAAGAATTTTGGAAAGTGTTCAAGTAACTAAAACGGATTTTGGGAATTCAGTAACCCAAACTCTACTGATGTGACACACAGTAGTGCGGGTTAAATAACGTATTAGGATAACATGCTTTATTTAGATTGTTAATTATTACTGCATCACAAACCTTTTCTTCATGGTTTTTTTTAATTTGATTCGTCATAAATACACGTTAACGTGTGTCTGTTAACTTGTGAGGATAAATGTTTTAATAGCATGTGTGTTCTTATGATGGCCATTGACACCAATGCCGAATCCTTAGATTTATTATTTCTAAGATTACCGTTTTTAAAGCAAATTTAGATCCTTTTAATATAAAAAACATGTAATGAGACCTTTTAATTAGCAATCCTTTACTCAAATAAAGTGTTTTAATCAGGTTAACCTAATCAACATTACTGGCTTGACTTCTGATCAATCATTTAGAAGAGTTTACCTTTTGTAATTAGAAGTCAGGAAGCAATTCTTGTGAATTAACGTTAGTTGGGACTACTTATAAGAATTTTGTTTGGGCAAGTAGTATATTAAAAAATTTTTTGAAGAAATAACTTGCTGCATTTACTTACGCAAATGTCAGGAAAACGGTACTAACAACCACCCTGGACCGTGTTAGACATAGCAAATGGCATTTTGATTTACATTTTATTGTTTCAGCAAAATGAGACATTAATAATTTGAAATAGTCACGTAATTTAGAAACAATTAGATGAATTCCATTTATTGCACAGTAAAAAAGGCACTATAAGTGGATAATTACTACTGGCTTTCGTGTAAACACAAATTTCACGTTGGAAAGAACTATAAAGTAAAACAAGATTAAATAAAGAAAGCTGAGCAGTCCACTGGTAGTCTGTTTCAGTAATTGCCCTGATGTAAACAAACGACTTTACAGTCCTTAGACAAATGTTATCCTTTAGGCAGCAACCCACTCTTGCAGCACTGCATCAGTAGGGTTGCTGGAAATGTGATTACGGATTAATTGATTCTTTATAAGAAAACGGAATCTAAAAAAGGATGTTACCATGGCTAATGCAAAGGTTTGCCAGCATAAAATGTTTGTAATCGACTATGTGCAATCGCTATGTGTTTTAATCAATAGCGGAGCATTTTTAAATCAAATCTATGATGACCTGCAGCAACTGTTTGCTGTGTGGGGAAATTTGTGACAATGTGCTCTAACCGAGAGCAGACGGTCAAATGGTATTCCTGTAACTGTCGTAAACGTCAATATGACTCCCATTATCGTCAACGTTACATTTTATGTTCCTTGAATCAGGTAACGCCTACACGTTACGGTTAAACGCATTCTTCAGTGCTGACGATTGAAAAAGACAATTCGGATGATTTGACATTTGTGCAAATATCCGTCACAAAGCAACTCTTGTCGATTAAAGAATATCGGAGAAGTACTTCTCCTCAGAAGTCAACAGACATAAGTTATGACGAATCAAATCAAAAAATCCATGAAAAAAAGTTTTGTGATGCAGTAATATTTATACAACTGTCACTTAAGCATGCTAATAGCAATTCAATTGAAGCATGCTGTGTCTATCCATTATTCAACCCATACTACTGCTTTCGACGTCAGTAGGCTGTGAGTTACTGAACAGCGAAAAGACTACCCATGTTTGAATATATATGGAATTTTTTTGGTTTTTTTGGACCTTTTCATTAAAAGTTATTAGCATTGAAATTTTGACTTACTTTGGCTCTATGCTACCACACACAGCGATCATGGAATAATATCGTTCATCTTCCGTTAATTTTGAACCAAAATTATTCACGGAAAAATTGTTAATCATGTGAGAGTGTAATGGCTCATAAAAAAAGTTCCTGCCTGCCGCATGCCAATTAGATTACCCATTCCGGAT
>UXSR01005563.1:0-26548 GCA_900604375.1 Mesocestoides corti
CTCTGTTTTCAGTTAATCCGAAACAAACCTGCATATTTCAGCCTGCCGATAGTGCCTCGTTGCCATCTTGATTATCCTGACCTTTCGCTAAATGTTTCTGTGTGTGCACTAGCAGTCTGTGATTAAGTGACTTCTGGTGGCTTGCTCTTGTGTCCCTAAGCCGCTAACTGGCAGGGCGTTGATTGGGTGGCCTCTTCACTCGCGAAACTGCTGTCTTCTACCACTTCGGCCACCGCTCTGCTCTCCCTCCCTCTCTCCCTCTTAAGAACACAGTTCCTGCACTAGGTTCCACCATAGCAATTTTCTTGCAGAAGCACTCTCCGAGGTTTTCAAATGACCTCAGAAAGCGTTGCGTTGTCTTTGAAGGCGTGTGGGTTTCATGATGAACGTGGATACCAGACCGTCTGGAGCGCGTTGCGGCCTCGACGTTCGGTACCCTGGTTTCTATTGTCCTGGTCACCTCGTCTGTAAGTGCCTCGCTCTCGCAGACCGTTACCTCTGACCCACCGGAATTGGTTCACGGGGGCCTGTCAAAGGAAGCACAAACCTCTATCGCTGAATTGTTTCAACTTGTGGCCAAAGACAGCCAACTAATAAAAGCCCAACATGGACCCTGACTTTTGAAGGCCATTCGGTCCGATGCGTGGTGTTGCTGATGTGGAATCGAGTTGTTGAGTATATGTGTATGTAACCGTGGCTCAGGCGTTTGAATAGCTCTTTGAAGGCTCTTATTGACCGTGACTTGGTCACCCTATTCTTCACTAGCAAGTAAAACCAGAAGGTTGATGGTCCGTGCCCGTTTATCAACGTGCTTTGTGTTCTGGTTCGACGTGTGATGGTGGCAGAAAGTCCGTTCGACTCGACTTCTGTCGATCACTGACATCTCCTTTTATGGAATTAACTAACCTGAAGTACTTCCCTGTTATTCTCATTCTTCTTGTTGCTATTTGCTGTCAATTGGCACCCCCTGTCACCTCGGCACAGCTCCTACCTTCCATGGAAGTTACAGACTGCTTCCCAGATGGAATTAACCGTCCACCGGCATCTAACTTAGACGCCTTTCCTCCTGCTCTCCGTTTTGTGTGAAATGTCCGTTTTGCTATGTTCCAACTTGCATCAATTGACCGCGCCTAATCCACTTCCAAAACGACCACCCCCATGTTACTACAGCCCCGGTTGATCTTACAATTGGTCATTCTTTTAAACACTTAATCAGACGTAACTTAGCTGTTTAATGTAAATACCTGGAATCGCGACCAATGTCAGTAGGCTGGTTGTTTACCGGCGTGTAGAATTGTTTAGGTTTGCCTTAAAAGTTCGTACTGTCGGACAGCGTGACAGTGAGACGGGTTTCGCAAGGCCTTGTGCCATCCGCTTTGCACTGCCAGCACGCCCAACTCGTACAAGGCCACTCTTCCCGCCTTTAGCGCTTCCTCTGTCTCCTGCGTATTGGCTGATTCATCAATCTTTTTTAGAAACTTGGGTTGACAGTTTTTCTTCTAATTTCTGTTTGTGAACAGGCTCTGCTCACTGGAGCCCCGCGTTTTGGTGTACTGTACTTCGGGCGTTTTTCATTCAGACGGAGGAATCGTGGTTCCGGTGAACTGGGGCTGTTTTAAACACCACTTTGTGGCTTCCTTGGATCCCTTCCTATTTTGAATCCACCAGATACGGATTCTCCAACTTATTGTGCTTTTATTTTCTACCCCTAACTGCCGCTTTCTTGCTGGCCCTGAGTCGAGGCGGTTAACGGGTTGAGCAGCTAGCGAGTTTATCACCTTGGCTGGTCTTAATCGCCGGGCGATATCTCTCTCAGATCAACCTAGGCAACTCGGTTAACGTCGATTAATAATGTGCATTCAACAGTGCACAAACTGGTGAACGCTGTGCACCTCCGATGTAATCGTTTGAAACACCGCCATCTGGGTAACCGCCCAGCCCGTGCGCCCGTCTAGTAAAACAAAGCCAGCATGAACGATCACTGTAAACAGTAAGCATTGGTAAGAGGGTGAAGAGTCATGGCACTCTAGATGTGACAATTCCCTTGACTGGAGATGCAGGCCCACGCAATTGTGTGACATCTAACTCTTTTGGGAATATTCACCTCGTTACGATGCAGCAGGCTGTTGCCATGGTGCTTTTCCTACGCCCTAAACGCTCTACGTAAGGCGCAATTCCACCCTCTATTGGCCGCAAATCACAACACCAGAATATGTCGTGTGGAACTCGTAGAAGTGTAGGCATTCCTGCCCTCCTAAAATTCATACGCGCCTGCAAAGTCGGTTTTCCACGCAAACGCGGAGGCAAATTAAGCGCGCTACTGACGAGGATTTGGCGTGGTACGCGTGAATGCCACCTCTTTGCGTCTGGCACGTCAGAACGCCGTTTGCTGCTCCTCTTCATCCACGGTTTGGTGGTTTTTTTCCCTCCTCGAGGATTCTCCTACTCCCGAGTGCGTCTTGTCTAAATGGGCTCCGATTTGTAGGGAAGACGGCGGGGGGAAGGGGTGCGCGCGTGTAGCTTCGTAACCCGTCAGAAATCATCTTGATCGGGCTCCTCGTAAAGTACGCGCCTCTTTTTTCGCGTCGGCTGCCTTCAGATTAACCGTGAGTGACCGTGGAGTCAACTTTCCCGAGTCAACCAACCCCACAGCGATGTGCCAATTGCGGAGGAAAAGTGTGCCGTGTGAACCAGTGGCTGGTCTGGTTTTCTGACACAATTTGGCCAACCGACTTGGACATCTGGCTGGGCACGACGGTGACACGTCGCCGCCGCCGCCGCTTCGTGGGGGAAGGCGGGGACTCGTTTTTTTCTCCCCAAAATAAATCCCACTTGGCGCCCCGTGAAATGCGCTGCCAAGCTCGTTTTGTCCTCTTTTTTCGCGAAAATAAAAATATCTGCCACTGAGGCGCGCATTCACGGCGGGCATCAGTTAACCGAGCTTGTGTGTGTGTGTGACTCGACGTCCAAGAAATGTCACGGTTTATTCCCAGGCCGGAGTGTGACGCTGTCAGCCAATCCAGTCGCCTTGTTCACTTGCTCAACCAGTTGCGCAAACCCCCCCCCCCCCCCGCCTCTAACCCTTCGAATTGCTGTTGGCGACATGAAAGCGAGCGGGATACGCATGTGCCGCTCGATTAGTCTGGCTTCATTTTATGTGTCCTCAACTCTAGTAACTTTTGCGTCTCGCTGCATGTACTCGCAAATTATTGTTCCTGTCTTCCTGTTCGCTCCTCTGTAGGTTTTGACATTTCACTCCCTCCTCCTTCTCATCACTTTAATGATTTTTCGCTCGATACCCCTTCTGCCACTGCTTCCCAACCTCATGTCGCTACATTGTTTTCATTAGGGAACACTCTCTCTTTACCAACATATTTGAACGCGTGTTTCCGAGGTAAAAGACAAGATGTCCAACAAGTCGCTCCGTCAATGGGGATCTTTTTTGTAAATAACGTTGGTTAACCGTAATTAATCCGACTTTTGTCCTAACCGCCGCCGTTCTCCAACTTCCAAAATATGTAGGCGTGTTTCTGTGGTGATTTCTGGGTATTTTTCGCCTCCTTTGGGTGTACCTTGACCTGACCCGAAATCGACCCACAAAGTTGCCATCTGATATGCCAAAGTGCCGTATGTAAAACTTCACATTCGGTCAAGATCGTTAAAGTCGACCGGACCGACAACTGATGAGATTCACGGATTCGACCACTTTTTTTATTCATTGGCCACTGGCCTGGTTTCGCCTCTTCCGCAGGGAAGGGGGGAAGGCGCATGTACCTCTCTCTCCCCCCCCGTAACCAGTCAGAAATCACATCATTAAAGTTGACGGCCGTCGTGATGGTGCATAGCGCGCATTCTCCTCCCTCGTACTTCACGATCCTGTCTGGTTTCACATCTTGTTGAGCTTACATCTAGTAGGGAGATCGATCCCGACTAGTTGTTGACGATGGAATGCCTGTTCACATCTTTCCAACACTTCCGGACCAGTCATTGTTGCCTCATGTGAAGCACGTCACACTCCGAACCCTCTTATCATGCGGTGTTGTCGAGGTGAAGCAAGGCAAGGCACTCTAACTAGCTAAATAACTAACCCGGTTCACTGTGGCCTCCCTTTTCAGTCGGAATCCCCACGCTGAAGTGGTTCGGCACGGAGGGCGACTACAACGTCATGGTGATGCAGCTGCTGGGCCCGAGTCTGGAGGACCTCTTCAACTTTTGCGGGCGTCGCTTCAAACTCAAGACTGTCATCCTCCTCGCCGACCAAATCCTCATGCGCATCGAGTACATGCACAGTCGCAACTTCATCCACCGGTGAGTTGGTCCGCGTTGGAGTTATCTTTATGCCTGCGTTCCCACCCAATAGGACTAAACTCGCATCTCATTGGCTAGGGGCGGTTTTGGTGGTTGTGCTTGTTTTGAGCGACCTTCCTTGGTGTTGACGTCACTTTAGAAGCGAATTGCGCGTGACTTTGTTTCCAGTTGTTAATCTGCAGAAATTAGCATTTGGCGATATTTTACCTTCCTCCTCCCCTAAGCGCAGCACAGGTGCTTGACCTCGCCGCTGTACATGGGAAATTTGTGGTTTCGGAGGCTTAACGCAATGGATGTTGAAGGTAGTTTAAATTTCGACCAATCTTGTTCCGCTCAACCTACTACGGCTGGTGATGACTTAGTAAACGTTGTAATTAAACACGATTATTACATATTTAAGTGTCCTCAGCCTGTTAAGAGATTATCTGTTTGCGTGCGCGTCATTAAAATGAAATCCGCTGATCGCGACACCTCAGTGCTTGCGATGCGCATCACAAACACATTAAAATGGTCCGGCTTTTTAGGCAAGTTATTACGTGTGATGATTCGTTGAATGGTCTACGATGGACGAATCTAAACCACATCGAACGGTGGATTTCCATAGAAGCAAGTTGATCTACTACTTGATGTTAACTGGAATCAAGTAACGCCTCGGAATTGGCAACTTGCCCTAAAGTCGTGCAAGACTTCACACATTTGGTGTCGCGTGGGAATCTACCGAGTGATATCACGGCTGAACCACCACTAATTACGATGACCTCAACTCGTACTTTGGAATGAAGGCGAAGTCGCGTCGAAATAGAAACTCTTTTTGGGCCTCTCAACTGTAGTTCCCTTACTTTCGTAGACAAGCTGTCGATGTGCGCGGTGTCGGTCAACGTGACGCGAAGGTCCCCTCTTGTAGTTTACTGGACAATTACGCAGTTTCCCAGGCTTGTCGGCTACTTTGTTTGAGCGCAAAATGCGCCAATTTGCGAGCCTTTGAAGTGTCTGGCCGGTCGCCGGTGGTGTTTTCCCACCAGCCAAGTGTGCTTGCACATGTGGGTGGCAATTTGTCGACTTGTGTCCTCGCGTCAGCGCAATGACGAGTAGTTTTTTATTAAGCCACCGCTGGCGAATTCGACCGGCCTATTTCGTAAAACCACTTGTGAATTTCAAGTCTTGCCTGTTGAACTTCTGTTGTCGGGGGATTCGGTACCTTCCCAAAGGGAAAACAACCTTCACAATAACTTATAAGTGGCGCTGAGTTAGGCTGCGGATTAAAACAACGTATAAGTCGAGGCCAGAACTAGGAGGACACGGGTGCATGTGCTCGTTCCCAAGGCGTGCCTCATTCCTGTCCGTTTGTTTTCAGTGACATCAAGCCCGACAACTTCCTGATGGGTCTTGGCAAGCGTGGCAACGTCGTCTACTTCATCGACTTCGGCCTGGCGAAGAAGTACCGCGACTCGCGCACCCACATCCACATCCCCTACCGCGAGAACAAGAACCTCACCGGGACCGCTCGCTACGCCAGTGTCAACACCCACCTCGGCATCGGTGAGTTCTTGCTCGTGTTGCTACGCCTCATCCGCGGGGAGGGGGGATCACACTGTCGACCCGCCTGTTGCCCTTTGTGATGCGCTCGTGCGTGTGCGTTTGCACCGTCCTTTCACGGTTTCACGGATGAGTCACCTCGCTTGGGCGGAAGTACACGAATGGGCTGCGTAACGCGTGGGTTATGTGGATGCATATAAATGTAGACTGGTTAGAACGAAGACAAAGCAAGTTTAAGTTGTTTTTGTGGCGACTATGACTGGGCACCAGGCCGGTGCACGAGTCGACCCTCTGGCCGATTTCCGAACAGGTGGTCTTCAAATCGATGCTGATTTTTGTCCTTATGCAGAACAATCCCGACGTGACGACATGGAGTCGCTGGGCTACGTGCTGATGTACTTCCTGCGGGGCAGTCTCCCCTGGCAGGGCCTTAAGGCTGGCACGAAGCGACAGAAGTACGAGAGAATTTGTGAGAAGAAGATGGAGACCTCCATTGAGTCGTTGTGTGCCGGCTACCCAAGTGAGTTCGACTTATTAGCCTGTCGTTAGCCTCCACCATCACCACCACCACCGGCCTTTTTCGTAACCTGAGAACAACTTCGGTTCGGCAATTTTCTCTATGCGTTTACCTCTCTAGGCGAAATGGTGGACTACCTTAGCTACTGTCGAGGCCTGCACTTCGAGGCCAAGCCTGACTACTCCTACCTCCGTCGCCTGTTTCGCACGCTCTTCAAGAAGAACCACTTCACCCACGACATCGTCTTCGACTGGAACCTCCTCAAGATCTCGGGGAACGAGGCCCCCGGCAGCAGCGGTGCCGCTGGAAATGGCGCCGCTGGAGCGCCTGCAATCGATGCTGGTCCAAGTAAAGCCCCAGCCAACTCCCACCAGCCACCGGCGCAGGTGCAACCGGGCATTCAAAAGGAGGACGACAGCTTACCCAATGGTATGAAACGCCGGTGCTACTTAAACAAATTGAGCAGGCGTATTAGTTTATGGTACGGTGGCGGGACATGGCGATAAAAATCATCCAAGTGTCGGGCGATTCACGACGACAAGCTGCGTTAATTACGTGCACAATACTTGAGTC
Source organism: Mesocestoides corti (assembly GCA_900604375.1). NCBI lineage: Eukaryota > Metazoa > Platyhelminthes > Cestoda > Cyclophyllidea > Mesocestoididae > Mesocestoides > Mesocestoides corti. The sequence goes on from UXSR01005563.1 coordinate 6,935, forward strand.
TGTCTGAACAACAAAGCGCAGATTGCACATTTGGGTTTAACGCTCAGCGAACGATCCAGTGGTTGGTGTGTTTCCATGTTCTCTGTTTTGCTGCAGATCGAGCGCGGCATCACCTGCAGCCGCAGTTTCCACCTCTGCTGCGACCGCCGACCCCGGACAACGTCGTGCAGCCAACAACCCGAGCCGTGGAGCTTCACTTACGTGCCCTCCAACAACAGCAGCAGAAACAACAGCAGCGCAGCCTGATGAGTAACCGCGGACCCCAGCGTGGTCCCCCGGCCGCCTCGGGCGCAGTTCTCTCCTACCTTCGATCGATGGATCCCGTGACCTCTCCCGCGTTCGCCCTCCAGCAGCCCAACCACCCTCAAGCCCAGTGGAATGTCAACAACAACGCGATACCGCGCACCGCCTCTGACAGCCCCGCTGCAATGTGGCCGGCGGCGCCCCCTCCGGCTGGCTACACACCCGGTCCCGCCTACACCTTCCCCGACCAACACCACCCTCAGCGGTCTGGCGTTGCTGGCGCCGCCGCCCCCGGGGGTGTGGGAACAGCGGGACCGGTGAACCTCTACGTGGTGTCGGATCCCACGACGGCAGCAGCTGCTGCGGCTATGGCGCAACAACAGCAACACCAGCAGCAGCAGCAGCAACAACAACAACAGCAGCACTTTGCGGCAATTGCTGCGGCCGCTCAGCAACAGCAGCAGTGGGCCGCGGCGCGTTTCGCTCTTGGTGGCATGTGGCCCCCCCACCAACCCGCGCCGCCGCCCCCGCAGATGTCGACACAAGTCCCGAGTGCTGCTGCAGCCGCCGCCGCCGCTGCTGCTCCCACCGCCGACCCAGCCACCTTCCGCTCCGGGTGCCTGCACTGACCGTCTCCCCACCGCCTCCGCCTCTCTGTGTAAATATGTAGTGAGCATTTGTTCTACTCCCGCGCCTGATCCAACGCGTTTTCCGTCTTCTCTGCGTATTTGTTTCTTTCCTCCCTCCGCGAGCTTTTTTCCGTGCACTTCCAACACACACACCCACACAAAATGACCTTCAAATTTATTGGAGACTCTGTATACTACTTGCACTCACAGCACATGAGGTTAATATTAACAAAGAAGCCAGTGTTTCACTCTACGGCCGATTCTTGCACTGTCAAGGAGCCACTGCAGGGCGCACGCACCTCCACTACCCACTCACCACACTGGAGGGTCTCCACGAAAGATGGTTCTGTGGTTGCGCAGCGATCGGACCCTGTAATCGATTGCGCATTGTGTTGCAGTGCGGCTTCATCGGACACCCTCGGTGTCCTGTTTCTTGCCATTGTTGATTGTTCACTTGTCTGCTGATAGTCCCACGCACGCCCGTTCCTGAAGCCAATCCGGGAGATTCCGGTGCCAATGCAGGAATATTCCAGGCAAATTTTATGGCAATAGGGCGATGTGTTGGCAGGCACAAGTGACTCGCCCCTCGCAGTTAATGAAACAGCGCTGAGTTCTCGGTGCAATCGGTTGTAGTAGTTAGCTGCAGGGAGATTCTTGGATAAAATTCTACCTTGACATATGTCCAAGCGCATCGGCTTGCACAAGGACGAATCCTTCGGTTCCACGGAATGCGAGGCCTCCTACCGCACTGTGTTTGCACAGTTGACGTCGTCTGGGTCGCTTGCAGCACACTTTCCTGCTGGCCTGCAACGTGGTCTTCCTCATTTTTCGGTCTGTGTTGAATCGATTGACTAAAAACATCGTATAGGTAAAAATGTGAATTCTCATTAATTTGCTCGTGTAAAATCCAAATTTGTAAGTTGGCAGTAACTCACACACCAACTACAATTTAGTCCACGTAAGGTGGTTCTAGACGTATGCAAGAATTAATCTGCGAATAATCGTAGTGTGCGTAGAGTAGCCAACTGCAGTATCCCAACCACGGCTACAGTTTTTCAAGGATTCCTGAATCGATTGCATGGAAATCTGCTCGTGGAGTCAGATGCTCGAGTTCATCCGAGGTGGGACGTGGTGCGTTGTTTTTTTTTGTCCTGGAGGGCAAACAAAGACAGGAAAATCTCTTTCCATTGAATCGCTGTTAGTCTTGCAGCCTCAGGGGTATGCTTGCGAAGGGACCTTTTGCAAGGAAGCACGGTCAATCAGTACAGTCGGCTACCTTACTTCTTGCATCCAGCGATCAAGACATCTGAAGTGGGACAGGTACACGTAAACTTCGAGGCCTCGGTTGAACGTCATTGGCTGAAAGGTCTAAGTGCAGATTAGGAGCCCACTTGGAGCGTCCAGCACACAAATTTTGCCATAAGTCGATTACGAGCGGTCGCATAACATGCTGTGAACTTTCTTGCTAAGAACTGAATCCGCTAGATTAAGCATCTGTGAACTCATTTACAGCACAAATATTTCCAGAAATTGGCATTGTAGAATGTTTGGTCAATCTAACGTCCTTGTCGCCGTATCCAAACTTCAACAGCCAATACTTGTCCTTGCCACATAGACGATAAACTGCCAATTCCCTGGAACAGGGCTCCTGCTACCATCAGAGAACGCAAATATACGAGCATACTTAACTAAACTCTGGTGTTGCCACCATTTGCTTGCCATAACTCGCACCTACGTGAGTTCGTAAGCAAGCTCCAAGCAATGTCAATACGGGGAAAACGCTGTGCGTGAATGACCACGCGCGCTGCCCCCAGCCTTCTTGCCCAACCTAACTCCACCCGTTCCCGCGGGGGCTCTGACAGACTTCTGCATGTTCCGCTTCGGTTGAAGGGAAGGCTCCTGGTTGTGCCCAATTTTGTTGTGGAGACACCAGGTTCGCACGCACACTGCTACCCACAAATTCATCAGCACCGACCTAAGAGACCGGTTTCTGAGAATTTGATGTGGAGCAACAAGACGGGAATCCCAAAGCTATTAACCCAAGAATCCAACAGCAGCATAGTATCTGCCATAATTAGTTTTGCATAAAACTAGGTCCGCACTAGATGATACCCAATTACTTGCCTCAAACACGAAGATCGATAACGATGAGGAAATGTTATATTTTAGATGAGAATAAAAAGGCTGTATGAAAGTAGTGCAAAAAAGGTAGTAACTCTGGTAAAAGCCTTAGGCCTCGTTGACAGAATCGTCACTGTCGCACCTGAGAGCCCGCAACTGCTGTAACTCATCGATCCAGCGTTCCATAAAGTAGGCGCACTCATCGCTGTCATAATCGACCTCACCATCCGACGAAGCCTAAAAGAAAATCAACTTGACAAGACATGCGCCTGTACCACCCAAGTCTAATTGGTCGCCCTCCATGATTTTTAGGGGCTAAATCAAGCAAGACAGTTCAACATTGTGGTTACAAGAGCGTGCGTCATGGACGTATTTGCTGTCATTTCCAACAATTAATACAAGTCGCTATGGCGACAAAGATAGTAAAAGTCGGCAAAAGTAATGGTTATTAGCAGAGTTTAAACACGACGCGTTCCCAAAAAGTGTGCCGGATAATAAAGTGCGTAGAAACGAACAACAGCAAGTTAGTACATTAATTGGGACGACTTGCTTCGATGCAGGCCTTCTGCACACGTTTCAGGCATTGTTTCGAACCCTGTGGCCACGGAGACGCGTTGTTAACGTCTGGACAAAACTGATATTGGCATCGAAGTTTCGATTCAAGAACTTACGCCTATTGGTTCATCTGAGTCATCAAGTGGGATAAGATCTTCCTCCCAATCCGACGTTTCCATGTAATGGGCAGCGATTTCCTCGTGGTTTGATTCAATCCAATCATCAAAGGAGGATGCACGGCTGATAGGTCGACAAATACTTTTTGCGTCGTCGCTTTGGCACTCTAGTTCATTGTGATCGTGGCGTTCAGTTACGTCAAGATCCTGGCATGCCCGTTCGTTTTCGTCATGGTGTTCAGCCAAGCCAAGGTCCTGGCATCCCCGTTCGATGTCGTCATGGCGTTCAGCTAAGTCAAGGTCCTGGATTGCCCGTTCGATGTCGTCATGGCGTTCAGCTACGTCAATTTCCTGGCATGCCCGTTCGTTGTCATGGTGTAAAGCGACATCATGTTCCTGAAATTTGGGTTTGCTGTCGTCGTGGTGTAAAGCAACATCAAGTTTCTGACATTCCATCTTGTTGTTGTCGTAGTGCTCAACGAAATTAAGGTCCTGGCATTTCGATTCGTTGACAGTGTGGTGATCAGCGACGTCGTGTTCCTGGCATTCCGGTTTGTTATCTTCATGGCGTTCAGCTGCATTACAAGCCCGGAATTCTGGTTCGTAGGCATCAAATAATTCAGCGAAATCAATGTCCTGGCATTCTAGTTCGTTGTCAAGTCCCTGTAACTCGGCTTCTCCATGATCAGGGTCCCCTTGTTCGTAGTTTTTACTGTCCCATTTCAAATTATCATCGTGAACGCGAATATACCACGCAAAAGTGGACATCCGATGAACCAAATAGAAATGTTTACAAAGCCTAAATAACAAAACAAATAAGGTGTAACACGACAAAAAAGTCAGGGACTACGCAAAACGCCTTATGTAAAAATGAATAGATAGCAGTCCCATGGCAACAAACGGAGAATGACGTATGGAGTATGATGCCAAGAGCTCTCTCAAACAAATTAACTTAATAGTAACTACTTTTGGTGACTTTGGTAGAATGCAACCAAATTCTCATCAAATAAAATCGAATTTCTTTGCCAAAAACACGAATTTATAGGAATTCACACTAGAAAATTCACGCAGTGTAACCAGGTCATAAGGAGCCAAGGTGCAGATCAATACGCATATACTCTTTTCCGCCAAAGTAAAGGATCAAATTCGAGACAATTGATTTAGTTGAAAAAAAATGTCGTCAACGAACACTTTCTGCAGTCCCAGGCAAAAATTAGACTCTGTAAAACCAAACATATTCACTGAGGTAAGGTTTTGTGTGATTTACCGGGTTAAAAGCGCTGAAACAGTTTATAGGATTTCAATGGAAACTAAAACACAATACCACATACAAATGTTGAAACTCCCTCAATCGACAGACTCAAGAAGCAGCAGCGAAATCTCTTACCACATTTAAACTAGCAAATTTAATCGACTTTGGCCTGCTGCGCTTTTTAGAATGAAACACATTATTAAGTGTTTTAAATGTTATGAAAATTGAAGGAAATGTTGCAATTAATTTAAATTAAAAAAAATATCGCTGCAAAATTCAAAAGTAGGGAAAATCTCCAAGTAACCCACATTAGCAGTAAAATGTTATAAAACGGTCTTCGATAGCGGAAATTATTTGTAGTCGAATTGTCATTTGTAATAAAACCTCATACCCATTTGTTGCATTTGTTCTCGGCATGTCAGTCGTTAAGTATCGGTGAAGTTTGGCATATACGTAGTAGTTGCCCATAATGCCAAGTATGTTGTAAGTTTATTTTAGTTGCTAGATTAGTGTAAAGGCCTTTTAAAGCGGAAACGTGACTGTCCTAGGTGGTATCTTTTTTGAGAGTTAATAAAGCTCTGCTAAAACGCATCTGTTGACAATGTTTGCACTTAATTTCGCTAATTTAATAATAGTGCAGGATTTCTCACCAAAGAGTACAACTTGAGACTTTCCGATCAGCAAATTCTTTATTCAGAAATTAGAATTCCAATTTATCGTTGCCAACATTCTAGTCCGTACCATAAGTCGAGGCCATTAATCCTGACCGTAATTACAGAATGTTTAGCGCTGTAATAAAGATTAGAATTGTAACAAATTAGGTTTCATTCACAAACAAAAATTCAAATCCCCCATGAGGTGTTATCGACTGGAATCCACCGTTCCATCCCATAAAGCTCACTATATTGTTTTTTAGGCCTTCTTTACATTGGTTGGCTGCTGACCTTCCTGGTAAGCCTCATAAACACCTTTTTAATAGAATTTGGAAAGGTTTTGGATCCGTTTTGCGTTATGCAAATGTACAGCAGCCCCTACAACGGAACTTTCGAAGCCGAATATAAAGAAACTACACCAAGACAGGATTTATTGACCCACCCAAATCTTGAGTCGTTTGTCAGAAGCTGTAATGCTGCTTGTAACGCCCATCATGTAGGTTTCTCATTCATTCTTAACTCTGGTCAGTAGGGAACCTTAATCATCATCCATTCATGCACACAGGGTATTTCATATGGTCCAGTGTGGCTGCTGCCAACTTCGTAACTAAACACAGGCTGCCACTGAATTGGAGACTGACACTGCAAAGTGATTTATGATCAATCTGGACAAAACTTACCTGGAAGAATACAGACTGGAACTGCTTCCAGCTCGAATAACGTGAGGCATTTTAAGTGTAGTCTAGAGCAATTGAAATTGTGCGTCCTTCATAAGCCAACTACAGGATCTTCTCCTCAAAATTATCACTTCCACGAAATATGTAACACCTCGACATAACTGAGTTGGGGATCCGAGAGATTAGCTCAACAAACTGAGTCGAAACCAACGCCATTAGAAATTGCGCCTAACGTTTCACACAAACTCAGACGCTGCTTCAGTTTTAAGTCCCATCTTAGTGCGTACGTTTGTAGCGCCATCTTCAGATCTCGCCCAAACATCTTGCATTATACCAGTCAACGCTGAACCTATTTTGTTTACAGAAGGCGGACATCCTTCGAACAAGCAATGGTACATTAACACCTACTTGGTAGTTTTCTTTTCCGAAAAACCCCTAAAATATCTTTTCCCTTTAAAACACACACATGCAATGATAGGGAATTAATGTAATGACGAATGGGAATAGAAACGGTTTTTTATACAAATGACAGAATAAAAAGTCAGCGGATCGATGCACAAAGACATGCAAGAGTACACACAACTAGGGGAGGGAGTGACGCGTCAGATCAACGCTGATACGAGGAGGTGGTTGGGGCTTCGCGAGAAACCAGAGCTGACGGACACACAACCTGAGACTCTCTTCCATCAGCCTGCAACAAAAACGTAAATGAAAAATTTAAACGGAAGTAGACCGACAAACACTCCAACGGCAGCAACTTCATTACTCTACCACCTACTTCGTTTTGGCATCCAAAAGGTATTTACACTCCTCATTGAGGCGCCTAAATTCCTCCTTGATGGTCGTTTTCGGCGAATCGAGGGAGTGACGTCGTTGTGGTGTTGCTACTTGAGGTGGCGGCAACCTCAATTTTGACGACAAGCGATCCACCTTATCCAGTGTTGTCTCGACAACAACGTTCAATTGCACCAAAGATTGACGAAGGTCAGCCAATTCCAGCGGCAGCTCGGGCGACACTATCTTGGATGCGTTAGAATAGGTAGCAAGGACTCGGTCATGCACAATCTGAGCTTGGGCCCTAAAATGATAATCAGACAATGTAATTACTACACCTGAACTAGTTGTTGCAACAAATGACGCCCAAAGCACATACGCATTATCGACAAATGCACATGATTGGTAAAAAGACCTACTTGGCTTCTTTAACACACCCGGAAAGGATCGACATGACCCCGTGCGAACGCTCAAGAGTGTCTGCAACACTTGTTAACGTGTTTTCATGTTCCGCCTCTTCTTCCCACGCTTCCATCTACAAGAGAGACGTAGCATGCACAGACTTAGGCTGGAGCATGGCTAAAGCATGTGCAAATGACGATGGAAACTGACTATTCGCGGGGAAGAGCACATTCGCGGCTTGATGGCGGCCGTCTCCACACCTGAGTCCGTGATGCTGGTTGGAGAGGGATCACCGGCGATTTCTCCCACTACTGGGTCACGTGGGGTCATCGGTGGGGAAAGATGTGCGAAGTCCTCGTGCAAAATGTATGCCTCGTTAAAAGGTTTCCCATTAAATCCCACTGTATGAATGGGGAAATCAGAGGACACCACAGAGGTCGAATAAATCCTTCCTGTGTTGACTCCTGATCGACGAGGAAGCTCCGGGGAGTGGTCTAAAGGAAAAGAAATGTCTTTTTCAAGCTTCACTGGTCTCAGGGAACAAATGGGTTCTTATTATACCCACAAGGTTTGTGGCCATAAACGCAGTTCTACAGTCCATTAGTTGTAGATGTCAACACTAAAGAATCATTGTGACGTTGCTTAAGGCCACTGAAAATAGTCCTTAGATTGTTTCAAATTGGTTCCTTGTCATATAGTATTAATTCCAACTACCAAATAGAAAACCGATGATCTATGAACCCATAGAATGTATGGTAAGGCATTAATGACACCTCAAAGAATAATTAAGACATTTTAACCATTGACGAGGGCTCAATTTATCTTAGTAGGGTCATTTTGGCTACTTTAAATCAATACAACCCAGGCAGCAAACATATCAGACTAAACGCTTAATTGAACCTTAAAGGATGACTAATAAAGACGTAAAAACTCACGCTCTTCAAAACCGAGTTTTTCCTCATTATCAGACGATTTAGTGGTCCTGCATTTACTCACAAGTCCTGTTATTACTTCCAGAAGATCTCCGACGGCGGATGCATCATGGTTAACAACAGCCTCGGGAGAAATGTGACCAAGTGTTTCGTCGAGAAGAGATTCGATGTCGTTGAGAATGGCCCGGATGTTTATCACCTTCTCGGATTTTGACTGCGGGTTTTTGAAAGGAACTAAACAATCACCTTAAGAAAGACTACAACTCTACCTTTGTCAGCTCCACACAGGCGAGAATAAACACTGCAAAAGAAGTTGACATCTATATTGTCAGTGCAGTTGATGTGATCGGATATATTCAATATGCGGCAACAAAAATTCGCATATTGAAGGACATCTTAGCAAAAGATGTTTAAACTTAAAAACGACATACCTTCGCCGTCTTCTCGAGAATACTCCACTAACTCACCAACCATCTTGAATCAATTAGTGCGCTAACATCTGATGTTGGAACTGTATCTTGCAAAACAAAGTGAGAAACCTTGCATGCAAATGCTTATACTAGGATATTTCTTAAGTGAATTGCGTGTTTAATGAACACTTACTAAATCTATTTTAATTTTTTGGGATGGTCGCTAAAGAATGACTTTCAGTTAATTCTAGATTGACTTGATTTAGCAGCTTAATTAATCTAACAAAATTATACAGCTCACGTAGTTGGTGTCGTCGCGTGCTATAATAATGGCTGCTAAGAAGTCACTATGAACATTCATTGTCAGGCTTTTACTACTCATTCGCCACTATCTGCAGTTACATCAAACACTTCCTCGATAGAATTATGATTCCACAATCTCTCATTTCAGCTACTTACAATTATTTGGGTTTACACTGCCTCCTAGTATGAATTTGGAACAATTATAGTATTAGTTGATTTTTGATTTTGAATTCTTGAATGACGTTTTGTCGCTCCTACTTTAAATAATTCTTGTGTCACACAAAAAACTTGACTTTTACTGATTGGCTCAATAATCGGATACTAAATCCTGTACACATCTTGGCCTAAAAGAGGTTAACGGATCTTTTTGGTTTGTTTGCGTTATAGTAATGTTCATACTCGCCGTCTTTGTATGCACCATTATTCGAGTGATTGCTTGTATACCTTTAGCTGACCACCGTCAGATTTTTCTTGTGGTGTCGGTATGCGTTAAAATTTTGCTATCTAACAACCCGAGAACAGGTTTTGGGACAATGAGAGCAGATACGATCGTATATTAGCGTCACGCCAGTCAAGTGTATTTAAGTGCGGATTAAATGTGACGGTTTATATTAGTCAATGTAATAGGGATAATTCATTAATATAATATTGTCTCTTGATAAGCACCACACATGCTCGATTGCTGACAGTCTAATACAAGTATTTTACCCAAAAATGTTGCCTGCGATACTGAATAAACGCTTAAACCGATTCAGTAAAGCAAATTATGGGTCTTAGGAATCAAATAAAATGGGAGGTAGGGCAAATGGAGGAGCAGATATGTAAAAAATTAGCCTGTTGTAAGGAGAATCTGTGCAATGAGGCGAATTTCCTTCATAATGAACCCCAAATGGTTAACAAACGCTGAAGAACAGAATTCACAATCGCTGTCAGATATTGTGCCCATCTCAACATGCAGACGCAAAGTCGCACCTGAACCAAGTTCTGTTAGTGTAGATTTTAGGTATTCAAACTAAATAAACTATAATGCATTGAACCTGGCAGTAAACGCAATTTTTGCCGCAGCGGCTAAGGTGCGAAAGTGTTCACAATTAAGAAGGTGGTTCAGATCTTGAAACAAGCAAGAAGTGCATCGTGCTCTGCGATGAAAAGTAATAGAACTGAGAGTTTCGAACGACGACAGTCTTTAATGGAAATCGCTATCGCTAAGCGGATTAAACTGCAAACACAGAAGCGTCCATACTTAAATCCACGTAAAGACGGAAGAATTTCATCTAAACCCATTTACACATAGCAAAACCTTGGGTTTGGAATCGCGAAATATCCTAGTTGTGAATTATTATGTTATGGAATTTGCTGTGCCTGTATTTTAAAAAAAGAGTTTATTCCTTAAACGGGCATCTTCGCAAACGGCAGACCAAACCAGACGGTCTATTATCAAGCGTACAGTATACAAACGTTAAGATGTAAAAGCAAGTTAAAATACCTAATTATGTGTCTTCTGACTGGAGTCAATATCTGCAAATTGACGCATCTCACGTTTTTGAAACAGTGAGGTATTGGCAGCCCTACAGCTTTAGACTCGGGTTTTGACGAAGATACTGTAATTCCTATACATTTGTCTACGCAAAAATTAATTATGCAAGTTTGATACCAGGAACTCACAGAGCATAAATATGTGCATGTTAAAGTTTGTCGACCTCGACTTTGTCAGCCGCATCAACATGGGAATAATTGTTGCAAAATGTGAGATACAGCCAAGATACCTGGATCCACATGGCAAATACCGCTTTGATGCTGAATACAAAACATGAACCATGAACTCATGTCCTTGAAATAGTTGACGGAAATATTTCATAAGAAGATTAATGGCTAGCAACTGCCTAAACAATGTAAAGCAGCAGATCTTAGCTAGTTGAAGTTTTTGGAAAAATTACAGTCACCCAGCTATTGTGTAAGGAATTCGACTACGGTGACTTGAGAAGCATCCGTTCGTAAGAAAATTTGTGCTTACTTTCTTTAGTAGCACAAGTTTGTGACAGATTTTGTTATGAAATCCTTTACACTTTGAAAGGCAGCTTCAGCTTCCTGAATGAGCGCTAGCTTCATGGGATTCGGCGGTATGTGGAAAGAACCATGGAAATTAGTTTATTAAACCAGGAAATCGACGTAAGTCACAGGATGATGCTGTCATTGGAGGCTCGTAGACAGTTGCAGTTTTTTTTTCAGACAGGGGTCTTACACCATCTGCGTTAATTTGATGGCCGCGAAACCTCACACTATATATTCCAAAAGCACATTTTAGGCTTTATCGTGATGTTGGTTGATGTAAGAAAAAGGTTACAGGTAAGGAATTATGACATTATTTAGGGCTCTGTGATACCTGCAGATTCTCAGGTCTGCTGATTTCTTAGGTGCCATTTATAAAGAGGCAACTCAAGGGCTGTTGGAAGGACCAATTGTTTCAAGATGGCAAAAATTGGTTTAGCTGCTCTGAGTTTATTGGGTGCATGTCACCTGGACTTAGCTTTTATTAGCAGATCTATAGTAATGTTGTGGTGCATGACTTTATTAAAAAGTTCAAGTAAAATCAGAGTAACCTCGAAAAAATGGAGGAAAATTGTTCCAGAGCTGCTTAGGCTGGTTTGAATTTGGCAGTGACAAACGAAATCCTATGAAATGTATCGAAACAAGAACTTTTTGCATGGAAAGTAGAAGATTCGAGTCGGTGTGTTTGCGCTGCCTAAAGTAATCTAGGAAACAAAATCGCGAAAGGAACTTGGCACTGATTATTGGTCAGTAAACATTTGTTGTTGCTCCGATCGAAAAGAACTCTGGCTTTAGGCTTCGACTTGAGTTCAGTCCATTACGCTCCAGTGGTAATGATCCTAGGCGCACACGGGAGTTCCTACCTAAATTAAGGCACTTTTATTTTTGGTAACATCAATTAACTGAGTCTTAGGATTGTTTGTTAATTTGTGGCCCGAGGGATGTCTGCGGGTGACGGACTTCATTTAACCAATTCTAGGGTTCCAAAAATAAAATTTAAGAACGACGGGATTGAGAAATTATGATGTGTTGTTCAAGCATCCACGTTGTGAAGTGTCAGAATTCTGTTTTCAAACAAGACGCAGTAGTTCTATGTATGGCAATAGTGATTTCCAAAACGCTGTGGTGTATGCTTACGGCACATTTTTAAAACCATTAGAAGATTAGCCCAATTATTGTCTAAGCCGATATTAAATTTGACAACTGTAGCGACGTTTAAAAGTGCAGAGATATTAGACCACGATGGCCTCAGCCAATCCTCTGTCCGTTCGAGTTCCGATGACGCGCGAGAAAGGTATTCAGCCAACTAGAGACAGACACTACAAGAAGCGGTATATAATGAGCGGCATAGCCAGCATAATGAACTCGGATGGATGGCGTATAACATTTAGTTTTGGCTTATTATTAATCAAAAAATCCTGTTCTGGTGCACCAGTTTTCTTCATGCTAGGGCTCGGGTATTCTACACTATCGAGAGGTCACACATTTGCTCTTTTAGGCTAATTTAGACTCTCAGTTGAATTAAATGATATTGTCAAGTAACGTTTTAAAAATTCTGAATTAAACAAAATGTAGTCCGAACATATGCATTTAAAAAATGAAATTTTATAGGTTTTTTAATTTTAAAGTCAAATTATGTCTGAGGAAAGCCTACCAAAATGGTCAACGTTGCAGCAGACATAAACCTACAAAATGGAAGCTTTTGCCAGGTCTGGATTACCTAACACTGACCTAATTAAAACTTACTACATTGCTAACTTTCATTGACTCCGCCGATTATAAGAAAAAACTGTTTCACAAAAATCGGTTTTGAAACGTTACACTAGGCCTAAATTTTTTTCAAACCTTCTGACAAGTTGTTGTGGTTTAAATACCTGTGTGTTCAAGCGCATGCGTAAGTTCTGTGAAAAAAATATCAGCCTTGGGGGAAAATTTTGCAACAATTCAGCATAGTTCTAATCCGACAGCAAGCACTTAAAGTAAAATAAGAAGACCAAATTCAAAGGAATTTGAATCGTTTTTTATGCTGTTGAAATGTCCGAGTTAAAGAATTCATTTAATCAAGGTAAATGGAGGTTAGGGCCAAGTTGATCACTAGGGGGTTAGTGGGCTGGATGAAGACAGGAAGCAATTGTGCGCAAACTGTGGTGATAGTTGTGAAATAACAAGTTGTACCTAATATCCAGGCCTTATTAAGATTAACTCGCCAAACATTTATTCTGATACAGTTACGGGCACCTCACGCAAGACCTTAAAAGTTGCAACATCAAACGATCACCCACTTATCAAAGCCGTCGTTAAAAAAAATTAATGCTTCAATGACCACAGTCATTTAGACTAGTTTCACAATGCATCCTGATTCTTTTTCGAGTGGAAACTTTAAACCAATATGCAATATTTTTTCTCACCTTTAGATAAAGATTACAGGCTGAGAAATACAAAAGTTATTTGATTTGATAGTTGCTGGTTGTTTGTTTAAGTTAGGAGCACAAATACATAAAATGCCGATGTTGTAGCGAGAACTAACTACACTGATGTACGGTTTTGTTGCTATGAGGTTCATAGACTAAATAACATTAGTAACCAATCGATAAAATAAGCTAAAAGTAAAACAAAAATGGCAACTTAAAAGCTAGGTGTTTAGTTATTCGCAAAAATCAATCAGTTTATTTCACACTGTCATCAGCATATCGTTCCGCATGATTACGCTTGCCGATCACAACAATAATTCAGTGCATATGGTTTCTACTAAGAACACCAAATTGTGAAGGTACCTATTCTGCAGACATATATGCTTTAAAGGTGGATAGTCAAAACAAGTGTGTTTTTTGAAAATTTCCCCAGTGAATTTCCTGATTGACAAACTTTGACTCCCTAAACTTTAATTCAGGCATGAAAAGCTACTTCCTTTCTTATTCATAATACTATTTATAACAGACGCGTTATTGGTTTATAATGATCTTTTGATTTATTAGCCAAACCTAACCTATATTCGTATCTCTCTCGTCAAGCCTTCAAAGGTCATGGACTAATGGATTAAGTGTATTTTTGCTACCAGCGGGTTGTACGAAAGTTATTGGCTCCTGTTTGGTCGAAAAAATGGCAACATCACAAAAAGAAATTAATGGCGGGGACAGTGAACCAGAAAATATCCAGGAACTTACAAAGACGGTAAAATAATATAATGTAGTAACTTTGCCTGAAGATCCAAGCAATGATTACTCAAATGCAGGAAAAGTTCCAAGAAATGAGCGATCAACTTGTGCAGAAAAATATCCTTTTTGAATTATTTTATTTATACTTACTCATCTGTAATTTGTGATGCGGGAACCCAACATAGACTGGTTTGAACTAAGATATGGTTTTACCCTATTAATTTACCAATGCAATTTGACTTTCAAGTAATCGATTTATGTAATCGTCTATTAACAAAAAAATTGGGAAGTGTATAGTTATACTCAATTCTTAAGTCGTCTTAAAATTTGTAGTGTGAGGATCTATCTTACAATTAATATTTTAACCTGACGCGAATGCAACAATAATTTGCAAGATATTTCTCCGTTTTTCGAACGTCTGATTTATTTTTCTTGACAGTCCTGTTTGTACTAGACGATATGTCAACCCGAATCGATGAATTAGAGAAGAACATTGGTGACATACTTAATTCACAGGAAGGCGATTAACTTCTCTGTCTTCATTTGTTTTATTAAAATAGTGTCTGTAATTTTTGTTCCTATTTACAACTTGTACACTCATTAAATTTATTTTCTCTATCCTTTAGCTTTTGCTTTCTTTGGTCGGCACGATACATTGAGTCTCGTGAGTACCCTAGTAGCTGTAGAACAGAACTCTTAGCACAAACGGTATCCTGATGTGTACTTTGCGCGGACTAACTTAGTCTTGTGTTTCCTTCCAAAATGGGTTTTTGCCAACCTCAGTATCTACGTGAAATCGAGGTCAGTAACCTCTAGGATTTTGCGTCATTAACTATACCATATCATCGGTCACTATTGTATTGTCATGCATTGTACTCCCATCTTAGTTCACCAGGTAAACTTCGCAGGGCCTTCGGCTAGGACAGTAAAGCCTTCTGTCCTGTGCTGGAGATGTGGGGCTTTTGTGTTTTGGCTCCCTGGGCGTGCTTGCAAGCTTGCACAGTCGATCGCAGCCGAAGGCTGATTTTACCAATGCATGTGGGATCCCCACTCCCCATTATGCAAAATTTGCAGCCACGAAGTTTTGGATACCCAAGATGAAAAGCATTTACCACGTGTAAGAGT
The DNA here is from genome assembly GCA_900604375.1 of Mesocestoides corti. NCBI lineage: Eukaryota > Metazoa > Platyhelminthes > Cestoda > Cyclophyllidea > Mesocestoididae > Mesocestoides > Mesocestoides corti. The sequence continues at coordinate 22,331 of UXSR01005563.1, forward strand.
GTGAGGCAATAATAAATTAGTGAAAACTGGACTCATGACAAGGCCAGAAAATGGCATATTCCCGGTGGAATGAAACCATCCATTCTAGCACTCGCCCCACACACACAGGACTTGCCACAGAATAAATAAGAATTGCTGCTTCTGCGGTGTCAAAGTGTATTACCCGATCTGTTTCCACTTCCGGGGTTTTGTAAAGCAATTTATCGTGTGCAGAATCCGAATTTCGCTGAGCGAACCCTTTGGAGACAACTTATTCTTACGTGCAAACCGTAATAAGCGTCGGAACACTAAAGCCCAAATCCGAATAAAACGAACCAATGAGGAAGTCGAACGACATCCGAGGTTTCACTCATAATTCTCCACACGACATTGAACGTAATTAACGTGACCACGTTTCCGCACCCAGCTAATACCTCCAACACGAGTACAAATATAGCTGGACTAAGAATTTTAGAGAAAAGGACATTCATTGCGTAGACGGATTTCCAGCCTTTTCATTTCCCCGGAAGTAACTTTTTTGGTTTATTGAAAAATCGAGTCTTACTTTACGTGCTCTATTTTGGGCCTCAGTAATAAAAAGTTTACCTTTTCATTCTTATGCTCTTACTTGTGACCACATCTAGTGTTTCTTCTGCTTAAAAATTCCAAATAAACATTCACTAAATTACAATGAAGGGCGTGAGATTAAATCTAATGTCGAAATTGTGAATCAAAAGAGGCCAATATTAAGGCACTACAAGATTTTGAAAATTTATTAGTCAGAAGTATAAGCGGCAATGATATCTTGAGGAGCATTTAAATGAGTTCTAGGAAAGTTTTGGGGACTTAGTAGCTACAATAACATGAAATAGGCACTTTTTTTAAACAAAATAAAACTACGTTTCTGGCCATAAGCTCAAAGAGGCAAACACGAAAAAGAAGACAATTTTTCCACCCAGATCGAATGCAATTCACGGTAGCGGAATTAGTCACAAGTCAAATAGCAGAAAATAGCTTTTTATACACCGTTTAGAAGTGCAAACTACAAATTATGAGGACTGAAAGCTTCTCTTGGAATGGACTTCATCGAGGATTTGCTGAAGTTCTTCATCCGGAAAACGAAGTTTGTCCAAACTGGGGATGAGGCTTCGCGCTTCGGTTACATTATCGGGAAGAAGGTTAGCAATCGATGCAAGCTCAAAGTTGTGAAGGTGCCTCTGCACCAACAAACTATCAAGTAGGGTAAACAGTAAGTTGTGATTACTTTCGGACACTTTCAATGGTTTCTCTGTTATTAAACTCCGAAAGGCGGGAAATGTATCGGTAAGTCTTAATAAAATTGTTAGACAGCTCAAGTTCATGAACGGGATTGTTTTCATTTTGCTCTTTTCTAAAGGCCTTTAAAAGAGGCTCAAACTTACCTGTGGTCTAGAAGAAACTTCACCTCAGATATCATTAGAGTCTCCGCGGTTTCGAATTCTTAAAGATTAAAGAACAGCACACTGTTACCTTTCTGAAATTTCAACTCTCTGGCGTCATAGTCATCATCAACCGCTCTAGTCTGCGACATATTTGTGCAAGATGGTTACCAGTCGAACGACTTAAACTAATAAATCAGCTGAGAACCACAATGTATGTTCTCACGTTTTGAAAGCCGCGGATCACCGCAAACCATATTAAAAATTCATATACTGACCTTACTGTTTAAATGTGAAGTTTTTTTAAAAAAATACAAAAAACATTACGTTTAGTAGTGGTAAAAAAGGTGGGTTCTCAGATCAACGCTGTAAATCCAAAAAACAATAAGAATATACGTTTTTAGGATTTAAAATAATCTTAAATATTTGTTGGCCATTTGTGCAGAATACGAAGTGAGCGTTGTATGAGTTTCAGTCGTCTAGATTGAATGTGGTTGCAAAAAGAGATGCTAAACTTTGATATATGTACTTGCAGAGTGTAAAATTTCTGTTAGATCCTCCCAAATATTACTAAAGCCTCAGTAATATGAATTATTTCATATGTGTTTATGTAAAAAAACTTCCAGTAACGCGAAATCTTAAATCATAGCTTGCTAAGTTAGTGTGTCTTATGTGATTTTTCATCTAAACAAAAAACGTGCTTGTAGGGCAATAGAGCTGCTGGTATAAAATCTTCATCATTTGCTTATCTCAGCGCTTTTGAAATTCTAAATTTTAAATGAATCTACGTATATGTACAGTAAAATTTCGTTTTTCTTTACTTTTCAGGTCCTAAAGCTCAATTTTTTGAATTCATTGGTTTACGCATTCCGAGATCATATTAGATTGGGTTACCGTACACGCCAACCAGGCCCTTTAGTTGAGATGTTAATGAACTCTCACGTACTTTACAGTTCTTAACAGCAATAATTAACAAACTAAAAAAGCATCAATGGAACCAGAGCTGTCCAAAATCTGAACTTACAACTAATGTTTAAAACATACGTTGCTGATAGAGTACATGTAGGCAGATTTTTTTTAATCGTAACCGGGTATTGTATTTTCAGGAAGTGTTTTAAATGCGCCTTGATTTTCAATCCCAAAATGCGTTTATAAATAGGTTCACAATAATTTCTCTCCAACCTATAGGATAGACGAACATACCTTATTTACTAATCTCTCTAAAGTATGTATTTTCGCAGGTTAAACTTGCGAAATGCTAGCTAGGTTCATGGTAAGTAATTAGCTTTGGTGAAAAGAAACGAGCATCTGAAATGCGTATTTCGCCATTCACCAAAATGCTGAATACTTTCATCTTCATATACCACTCATAGTCAATAATCTATCGAGCATAATCGTTTTACATTGCAGCTAGCTGTTATAGGGAACCGAGTTCATTTTAATTTCTAACACACTATTCCTGGTCTTAAATGCTTTCACTTAGGCCACTCAACATGCAGCTGGGGTCAGTTTCTAGATTATTGCGCAACGAATAAAAGTTCGGCGACCTGGTGACTCATTGAGTAAAAATAAAACTTGAGGGAAAAAAACACTGTTCGCGCAGACGGATTTCCAGCATTTAAACTGCTAACGTCCCCGAAACGGCCTATTTATTTCTGAACCAATGCTGCCATATCATTGGCTACGTCCGTGGCAAGTACTAGATTAGGGCTTGTGCAATATTTCTCAATCCGCTGAGACCACTCATAATCAACAGTCTCTCCTACGATTCGTTCTACTCTGCAGCAATTTAACACCACCTGTCGTAAAGATCAGATTTCAGTGCCTTAATATTCAGCCACTGAGACTGCGGTTGCACACTACTCCTAACCTTCGACGCTTCTGGTTCGAACAGCAAACATGCCAATCAGATCACGTCTCCAGATTATTGCGCCCAACGAGATCCCAACATGTTCGTCAATTACGCGTGAAGTCAGTGTAGCATTCAAGAGAAAAGGACATTTGCTGCGCAGAGATAACTTCACTTCCACCTCCGATAACTCCGCACTTCCAGTGTGCACTCAGGTCTCAGGACAACTTCGGTGAGTGCACTTCTCAACACCTGCATTCTGACCGGTGCAACAGGCAAACACCAACTAACACCTGTGGTCTGCGAAGCTTCGTGCGTGTCTCCTTTGCTGTTAAGTCCAAAGCTATCTCGTGGATTGCATTGGCAGCCCTAACCACTCACTATTTCACAAACTGCCAATTTTTGGAATAAGGATTCCATTTAAGACAACAAATAGCAAGCAGCAGCAGCTGCAACTACAGTAACGTGCATCTTGAAATTCTAGTGTTTCTGAGAACATTCAAGTGTCAAATCAGTCCACGACAAAAAAAACTGAGTGAGCTGATGACAAAGCGTTTGGACAATTCGACACGTCCAGCCATCTTATACTAACCGCGTTGATAGCAATTGACCAATAATTGGGCACCCTTGTTGGCGGATACAATACGGCGGCACACTGACATCCTATCGCCCAAGCCGATTTCGTATGCAGAACACTCGTCCACTCTAATTCACACCGATACCATCGCATGGCCACGAAATTGCATTGCACTTTCCACAATCTCTTCATTCGTTTTCACACGCGGCTACACAAAATGCACCACAAATGTCGACATTGGCATTCGCATTCCGTCCTCTGATATGTCACAAATTCATTTGATTGGGTACAAAAACCACGTGCTTCGGCGGAACACGTCCATCGTGATTCGCTTGCATGCCCAAACAAGGCTAGGCGAGATCTCGTAACTGCGAGTGTGCTATCACAAATTCACG
>UXSR01005563.1:26876-56458 GCA_900604375.1 Mesocestoides corti
CGTTCCACACGATCCGTACGCCATAGCTTCGATTGAGTTGAGGTACGTCGTTGGTTGGTGTTAGGCAAAATACGGCGCACTTTGCTCTAGATATCATCAGTGCGTGCATTGTAACGTGACAGAGGTAACAGCCGATGGGTGTGGTGAGCTAGTTCATAGACATGGGCAAGGTGCCGTGTTGAATTTGGCTATGAATCAGTTTCTATGAAATTCAAAAACGTTGCAACGAAATGCACAAAAACGTGATCGTTTTGTGTATCGTAGTATTCACACGTGGCATTCAATTTCTCTAAGACACATGTCCTCATTGTCTGTCTCTTTCGATGCCCATGGTTTGGCACTGACAAGGTTGCTAGTGCTGGTGGCGATTTGATTAGCTGTGAATCCAAATCCCCACCACCACCACTATCAAAAGACATTGTCCAGATTGTGAAATTGGCGTATTCAATTTGCTTCATCGTTTAACAAAACTGATATTTTCTTATAGTACTTCTCAGAATGGCATCCCAACATTCATTTAGCTAACTTTTCGCTGGCTCAAAGATAGTTGGGTATCTTATTTATCCCTCCTGTGCTGCTTGTGTCCTGTGCGGAGGTCTCCTATCGAAATTTGCTCCGACTCTAAACTATCCCAAGTGCTACAAGTCCCTTTAGCCTATACTCTCTCTCTCTCTCTGACCTTCAAAACATCTGTCTTGCAGCAAGTGGGCAAAGTGAACACCTGAACACTGCCAGTTGCCTGCAACTAATCCTCGGCTGCTGTCAGGATCTCCTTGTGCGAGCCTTGACCCGACTATGAGTTGATTCCTTGAAGGTGGACCCTCTCGCAAACAACGCCATCACTGATCCAGATTTTGTGGTCCGGTGTGGTCATGTGACAGGCAACCTGAGGTCGGCCACGTCTTCGTTAGGCCGCTGTGACCTCGAGATGTCAAGTTGTCAACAATGGACGCTTTTCTTATCAATGCAAATAATGCCATACACACACTGACACAGTCAACGCCCGTAGAAATTCACAGAACAATGCGCATTTATGTGTGCGTGTGAGTGCATGATTTGGCGCCACACAGGAATGCCATTCCCGTTAGGTTATGTACGTGCGATTTTTGAAGTTGACAAGCGGTAGCAGTTGGTGGGTAAGCGAAATTTCTCCCTCACCCGCTTTTTCCACACAAAAATCGCCACAGGGAGGGCCGGACGCACACCTTCAACCGCACACGTGGATTCACACGCAGCGGTCCCCGGAATGTGGTCTGGAAGCGCCCTCATCACCACAACAGTGCTATCACCAATCTGCTTATTTCGCGTCACTTCCGCCAGGCATCGAAGTTTAATAAAAACTAAAACGTGGTTCTTCGATTGGCAAAATTTTGATTTTTTGAAGGGTGGTGGTCAAAAGATAAATGAGTTGTTCATGCAGAGGTGAATCAAAAGCTACCAAGCAGTCAGCACACACTCATTCTAAAGTGTATTAGCAGTTAGTATGAACACATCTTCTCAGCTGACGTGTTCTTTTGAAAGGGTCGGTTGTGCGTTTCTGCAATGGATCGATATTGTGTGCAGATTGGTAGAAGGGCAGAGACGAGTGATCCCCAGATGACAACTGATGAGCACGTATTCATTGTAAAAACACTTGACTAAGCAGATAACAATGCAATTCAATTAAACACTAGATTCGGAGGTCCGCTTTTTACTCAAGTTAGCGAAACGGTCTACAGTGACTAGTAGGACTAAAGTCCGCGGAATCATACCAAAATAGTTTAATTGGTACCATGCTACGAGTTTGTGAGATGTAGTTTCAGCTCTACGGTGCATTCTTCCATCACGACTTGAGTACCTTCCAACCTGCTCCCTTGATTGTGACCCCCTAAACCACATTCGTTGTGGCAAGCTAACAAAATCATGACCACTCGGATACTTGTCGCCAAGTAGGTGTGTTCGTGCATAAAACTAAGCGAAAAATGAACGCTTCATCTGGATTTGTTCCATGTAAGTTTGAACAGCGGATTTCGACCAAGAATCTTCTGACTGCCTCCTTTCAATTTAAAAAATTGATATTCCTTACTGAAAAAAAAGTTTTAAAATTGTACATTGAAACCTTCAAGCCTGATGTGTATTAAACATGACATTTGCCTTTCCACAGTGATTGTTACCACCACGGAATCTTAACATCGGAGCCACATCTCACTTAATGATAATTTAGATCATAAAACACGTGCGCAGTGCCTAAATGTGCATACCTGTTTATTTTCATTCCAAAGATGTTTTCTGTTGTGAATAACTCCTTACCGTCTTTTAGTTTTAGCGTTCCTTTGCATGAACTGGAAGGCTCCCCTAATTAACCCATTTTTGCCTACACCCCAGATTCTCTGATGTGGCCGCTGTTGGATTCATTCGAAAACTAAAGCGATCATTTACACCGAACAGTCAAATTGTTTTAGTTATTACCTACTTTAGCGTTGCAGGTAATGACTAGACATGGTCGTTTTATGGTTAAATGCACAATCGTTTTGCGTAATCAAGTGTAAATTAATATTTATCGATTTTTTTGGTGCTCTTTACGGTAGACATAGCATGAACTTTACGTTTGCCACGGTCTTCAGTTTGGATCCGATTTTAATTTAATTTTTTTTATAAACCAATGAGTGGTGAAAGTAGACTGACATTTACCACTACCTATGCGGTTTCTTGCATTGTCGAATATGAAGTCTTACCACATTTCAAATATTGTGCCCTAATATAGTCAAAAAATCACGATTTTCGTGCAAAAAATTAGCAACAGCTGAGGCCAAACAAACAATAAGAAAAAACTGCAACAAGATTTGATGGAGGTTGAAAACAAGGGACAAAACGAAAAAGAAGAGCATTCTGCGCGCGCACATGCAGTCGTCCTAGCACCAAACATTTAAACAAATCTTTTGTCATGCCAACCGCGCTCACTCGCGTTTTACGATAAAAAGTGTTGACGTAAAGAGGGGGAAACGTTCTCCGCAAAAATGTTTCAAAACGCAAAACTACACGTCCTGTTGGGTGCACATCACTCGTGGTGTGTGCATGCCTTTTGGTACGAAAGTAACACTTCAAATTATTGCGAATTATTATTAACTTCGTAGCAAGCTCACGCAAGCCCCATTATTCAATTTTCCCGTTTTCTTGATGTAATTTTGTTTTGTTTTAGACAAAAAAGTAGGAAATACCAGTGTAGTCGAGTTACTAAAACTGTCACTTTAATACATCAAGAAAGGCACCTACAGAAATCCTTTTTCACGACTTTTTCCCAATCATGCGGTTGTTAGCTGTTGTTTATCCGCGACCCCGCGTAAATAGCGTCCTTTGTCTGTCTGGCCGGGCGTTTGTGATCTGCCGACAAGATGGCGTTCAAAGGCTCTCGCAAAAGTACACTTAGAGGGACGCAAAATTAGCCAAAGGAATTCTTCGACAAACACCATGTGCCCTTCAAGTTGAAATCAACTAAATACTTTGTAAGACAATTTCCGTTTTGCCCTGGTTTTACTCGGGAATTCGCCAAAGCGCAGGCAAAACAAGGGACCGCATATTGATTTGCAAGTAAACCACTTGCGGTGTCATGGATTAGCACACACACCCACAATCCAGTCGGTTTTACAGAACCTCACACGTGTGCCGGTCAAATCTGTAACAACCTGCTTCTGAAGTGGCAGTGACAGTATGCATAAGATTTCATTCTGAAGCATTGTCGCTTCGTGCAAAATAGCTACTTACTTGTTGCAAAATGCAGTTAATCTAGATTTTTAAAACTAATTCATTTTGAGATAAGCCGCGAAACGTGATTCGCTAGGAGAGATGGTTTCAATGACCATCTGAAAACTAACCACTTGTGTGATAACTTGATTTCTGGTATTCGTGTACAAAGTGACAATTGAGGACTTAGATCCTGCCGCAAACACCTAAATTATTTATTCCCCTCGCGAAATGAAGCGTCATCAGGTTGCGGCTTAGGCGGCGTTTTTGGTGTGGATTTTCGTTGGGGGGGGGAGTGTTGAGCGGGACATGACGAATAGCACCGCCCTTTCCCCGGCTTAACCCTGTGGATCGAATTTCATGTCTTCAAGGCCTTGGGTGGCATGCTGGACCAGGAAAGTGGCTTTAAGAGGGATTATGGAGGTCACGCACACATCACTAACAGCCGATGCCACGTGTCGTCTGGATTATGGAGCTCCAGTTACTGTCTCAGCACGTGTGCGGAGGCCTTCCTCTTAGTTACCGCGTCAGGGGATTCACTCGGGCAGCGCTAGTCTGTAGTCAACGGTGTTAGTGACCTTTACCTCGGCTTCCAGTCAGATTTGTTGCTGGTGCAGACGTCACTGCTAAGTCGTTCACTCGGCCTGGTCTTGATTTACATCACCTCGGTAACTCAAAAGCCAGGTGGATATGATGGATTCCAAGATTTACCGATAACGAAAAGTAGTCTGGTTTTAAAAAATCGAGCTGTTTCATGCATGAGAAGCCATTTATTCGTATGTCTGGAGACCCTAACTAGACTACCTTGGAATTGCCATTTCTTTAGACCTGTGCAATTTGAACAAATCGGATGGTTGGGTGAGCTGAGCTTAGACTACCAATTCACCTCACTGTCCAAAATGACTGGGTATTTAGAGGCAACCCAGAAAATTGAATATTTAAAGGCACAATTTTGCGCTTGGGAGTCTAAGGACTACTTTATATCGAAACACATTCTTAGCACTAGTCTGCAAGATGTTAAGGCTGTTAAATTGGTCTATGTTTCACCAACGAGTGTAAATCCTGTGGTCTTTAACATAGCTCCTACATTACCAGATTATTTGGGTTAAAAATTTGACTGCTGTTGCTTCCATTCCTCTTCATTAGCAACCTCTTCTTCCTCTTCGTTCTTCCTTTACTTGACCGCTTAAGAAGAAAGGAGACGACTACTTTCTTGAAGTCGAAAATTACGGCATCAATTAGGCTAAAATTTGACAGGCACGCAGCCTTCGGAATCTGACAACTTTCTACTTCGAATAGCAGATATTGCGGTCAGGGCATAATACTATGTGATTTTACCAGCGTTCTGGGTACTGCGTTCATAATCGATTATTGATATCACAAGTTGCAGCTAAATATGGTGGACTGAACGTGTGCATTTTATCGTAATTCAGGTGGATCTGATGTTGAGTAACCAAAATTTCAGCAATGACAGATAACCTGATTGGATGATCTTGGATTAACCATGAAAACGAATACTGTCTCATTTCCATGTAGCCTAGACAATAAGCTGTCGGGTCATTTGTGGTTCATGCTAGTGTTGCTCATTGAATAGAAGCAGTGCTCTAGGTGTACCCATACTTCTCAATCTTAGTGGTGCTTGCAAACCTTGAGTTAACTCACGAAATGCGCGTTTAGTTACTTTGCCTTGTTGCGCCGCCATATACCACTTCCCACTCATCGAGGATGAAGCCTGTGGAAGAACAGAGTCAGAAGTTTATTCGAGAACTTGACGAAGTCGTCGTCGTGAGTGGGGTTTGCGCGTGCGTATGTATACCGCAGATGTGTGAGTCATACATGCGCTAACATCGAGACCTAGGTGTGAGGCTAATCCAGGATAAATATCCGTGTGAATGAGGAGGGAGTTGAGGATCCGCGCGGCTGGCAACATGCTGCAAAAAGGGGAACCCTGTGTCGGATGATGGAGCGACCGGATTAAGGAGTTTGAATAAACACGAGCCACAACAACCTCCTTTTAAATTGCCATGATCTTATTACCCTTCTCTATAAACAAAATAACAAGACGTCAAACACTGATGACAATCAAATCCGTCATTTCTGAGCAAGTTCATAATGAATAAATGACCTGTTATAGAAGTCAAGGTAAATGAAATCTATGTTTTAATTGATTTCGTTTGCTGTTTTCAGTAAAACCTGCCGTCATTGATTATTTTTTTATTTTTTTTATCGAAAACTACACTTGGCACATCAGGGGCATAATTAAGGTCTATGTCCCACTAATTTGCTCTCAAGCGCTCTAAAATTTGCAATTCTTATTAGTGTTAAACACGTGGCGTTTGTCAATGCAGGAGCACTGGGATCACAGTTGGCCAAGTTGTGTTAGTGAAGACCCCCCTTGAAACGCAGTTAAACGTGGTTTTGGTGAAGTGGCTAAATCTATGCTAAAACACCTCTGTATGTAGTCGTTTTTCAATGCATCTTCTGATTTAACAATTCCAAAGTGAACCGTGGAGCAAATAAACTGCACGAAGGAAGCTAACTGATGAAATAATTTTGGTAAAAGTAGGCCTGTTTATCAAGACTGCATGATGAGCCAAAACCGTTTCAAACCGTAGAGTAGTTGCAAGTTCTACAATTCATGGTTCATTGGACCACTCGTACAGACCACACACTTGACATTTGTCTCTAGTTGATGTAGGAGATCATATAACGCAGGCAAATAGGCGAATGATTCAGCAAAGGCACTCAAATATAGTTTCGAATGATAATAAATTGAGATCGTTTATATTTATTTCCACAAAAAGGATGGGGAAGGCTAGACATACACTTCTTGAAGTAGACTTTAAAGTTCGCGTCTACTAAGAACGTTTGTAAATGTAACGAAAACAGGAAATGTACTTAAAACCTAGAGCTTCTAGCGGCAATTAATTCATTAACCTGGTGGCCTCCCCCAAATAAACTAATAAACTAGTAAATTTTGCATTTTAAACAGTACTTTGGCCTTTACCGTCGAACTTTTTTGAAGACTTCATTAGATGCATTTAAATAAAATTAGCTAGCTCTGCCTAGCCTTAGTTGAAATTTCTCCGCTAGGTTGTGGGCAAAAATCGAGAAATTAGGTTTTTTGCCAAAAATTACCTTCATTACATGTGATCGTCTGTGGGTGTTTGTAGGATTTACATGTTCGCACAAATTCGGTGTTTTCATTTTAGCAGACTTTATTACCGCGTATTGCAAATAAATTAATAACGTAAGCTTTGTCCACTTTTTACTTTGATAAAAGTGAACCTTTAACCAGCTTTCCCAGTGAGTCTTTGCTGTTTTCTGACTATGCTATGGCAAAATTAACCCCTTTAGTATTGCTGCTAAGGTAGTTAGCTTGACCCTGTGGGAACTCTTGGAGGATGACTGCAACTGGACCACTTTTGAGAGCCTGAATATATCGGATGTCTTGTAGAATGACGTACCTTGTTAAACTGATATTAGATTAGCCACTTGTGAGTAGTATTAGTTTTATTAAGAAAGAGAAAGTCGTATAGTGGGCCTAAAAACACCGCTGGTTGGCAAAGTTGGTTTTCCTCCTGTCTTGCCTCCTTCTTGCCCCAATCACCAACGCACAAAATGAAGCAGAGGAAGACGAGTAGGAGGAGTAAGCGAGTCGGTGCCCCCCCCCTACTTGGCAGTGGGGTGGTCTGGCTCCTGTAGCGCCAGCTTCGGCGTCAACCACACAATCGGTGCAGTGTGCGTTGCGTCCGCGCGGTAGGTGAATCATAAATTCGCCTTCTCCTCCTCCTCCGCCACCGCTATCCCCGACGTGGGGGAACGCGAAAACCCCGCGTGATACCTCTCGGGCTGTGTTTATGTGTGTGTGTGTGTGTGTGAAAAACGGTTGCGTGGTTTTCGCAAAATATGATTTTCAACAACAGCTGACCCCCTTGGAGAACACACACAACTAGAAGCAGAAGCCCGTAAAAGCAAGATTGATGATCGTCACCGCAGTCAAGGGGGCCCAAGAATTTGCACCAGCGTGTTGATGAACCCGGCTTTTTGGTGTTATTGTACGTGTGCGTATCTGGAAAGAAACTTTTTTTCCAAAATGGACAATAACTTGACAATTTTTTCCCCTTTTCTCTTCTCCTCCTCCTTCTCCTGTCCTAATTCTCCACTTGCACCACTTTTGAAATTTCAAGTCTTACCACACAAGCGATCCTGCTCCCTTGAAAAAATCTGGTGCAGGCTGATGTGGCCGATTTTGTTTTCCGAAGGGTTACGATACGTTACATCATATCTATTGGGAAGAGACTCGTTATTTAATAGTTTATTAAAGATCTAACTGTTAATAAGATGCAGCAGATGCCAAGTGTTCTAAGCTTACCTTGTAGTTGATGTTTACTACAAAACTCCGTTTGCTTGTGGTGGCGCTCAATTCTTAAACAGCACACGAAATCTTCTCTGATTGGTTAGAAGCAAATTCGTTTTGATACATTAACGCTGTCCCAAACCTAGTTAATGGCCGTTTCGCCTTTCTGTCACACCTCTGTTCCCTGATTCGATGGACGTAAGCAGAGATGATAAAATGAATGCTCTTGTGCGACTGCAAGAGTATGTTCCCGAGATCCATTGGATGACAGAAGCATGCACTTTTAAGTGCACTGATGTGTCTTCCATTGTGTCGACATAGTCTTTAAAAGCATTGTTTCTAGATCAATTTTTGTTTAAGGTAAATACTCAAAATAGGTAACGATATTTACATTTTCGTCATGGTTTCGAAAAGAATGAGTGTTGTAACTGAAACATGTGATTCTCAAAATTTTTGGTGGATCCTATTCAAGGTTTAAAAACACATAAAAGTGGTTTAGTTAGTGAATGTGTGACATCGAAAATGAGTTTTTCTTTGATTTAGTGACTAATCACTACAGACATTGCTGAGAGACTATATGATGAAAATTGGACTGCAATATACATGCTCCACACGTTGCTACACAACACAACAAATATCACCATTTTACCCCAACAATATCTCTCCCCTCTTCCATCAACAAAACCCGACTTTTCCTCATTAAGTTATAACTTGTGGTGAAACATGGATTTTCATGGGACGGGAAACTCGGAAGTAGATGCTAGGAGCATGGGGGTGCAAGAACTGACCCTGCCAATAGCTAAGTTGCTTCATCCAATGGGAATGGTGGTTGTGACTGGTGGGGGGATCGCAGAGGAATCCATTTTCATATGACTAGAAAACAATTTTCGAGAAGTGTTATGAGCAATTTTTGTAGTAGAAGTTCATCCAATGAGCACGAGTGGAGCTTATTTACAAGTGGATCGGATGCCATTTTGATTGTCAATTACAGTTGACGTTGGAGATGCACTCACGCGCTGTGCTACAACAGACTTGGCTGGTCAAATATAAAAAAAAATTGTCGTTTTTGCTATCATCGGTCTTACCTTTCCTCTCGGGCTGTTACAGCAGGGTTGCTGGCATAGCCACTTGACAAAAAGCTCAAAATCTGCACATGAATTCAGCATCATCTTGCACCATGACAACCCCAGGCCACTCGTCACTCAAGAGACATGGTGAAAACTTAGGGATTCGGGGTTTATAGTCCTCCTACATCACCCACTGTATCTCCTCCTGATTTTCATCTGAAACGGTAGAAGTATAAACCTACATTTTGACTTGTAAAGTTGTTACACATTGGGTGATATTTATGGGGCATAATACGAAGTACATTAGTAGTTTAACAAACGCTACCTCCATGAAGCCTTGCAGTATTTAAGCTGCTTATGTAATTCAGGCACAATCAAATGCTGTGCAGCGCCTCTGATTCCACGAAATAAAAAATTGGAAGACGACGGAATAATGGTTAGTAATTAATCAAAATGTTCGGAAAAATTTTTGCATTTATTGTGTCAAAACAACGCACAGACTTTAACTCGAAAACTTGCTGATTTAATGTTTTTGAATGGCGCGTAAGCCTTATAAGCAGGACACATTAAAGGCCCAGGAAGAGTTACCTAAATTTTGAAGGCAGGGCTGTTAAAACAAGGTGATTTACGCGGAAAAAGCGTTCGCCATCTTCACGCTTACCAAGCGATTTACCGTATCAACGAGTGGAGAATCAATGAATTAACTTAATTATGGATCTAATGATTTGTTTAAATTGTGCCCACAAAAGTATCCCGCAACGGCTAAAATCCACAGGAAACAACTGCCACTGCTTCAGAAATTGGTTTTTGATCAGTTTTGATTTAATCAAAGGTACTGAAGTTAATTTAAGAAGCAAACACAAAGATTAAGTGACGTTATTCATTGAAAATCCTCCCAAGATCAGGTTACATTCAGCAAGCCTTGAATCTTTCTTTGATGTCAGATACCCAAACAAAACAAATGGACGTAAACCAATGTTCTCGTATTGTGGTAAAACTTATTTCTACAGAGTTATGAACTTAATTTTTTAAAAATGGAATTTTTGAAGAGTTACTATTTGGTAACAGACAACGGCTTAGTGCTAGGGAGTGGCGCAATCGCAGTGGTGTACTAATTCAGCAAGTAAGATTAACATGAATCATTTTCAGAAATCATTGGAAACATAAAATGGAAAGTTGAGGACTTGACTGCAGATTAGATTATAAAGAATTACAAAATTTCTTCTTTGGTATTTTTAAGCAGTCTTATTTCCATTTAAAAATCCGTTTTTTTCTTTGTGGCAAAACAGGCGAAATTTTCGAGCCAATCGGTTGATGGAGGTTCATTCAAGTTATCAAATCCGTCCAATCACATCTTGAGCAAGTGTTACACTGCCAGATACTGAGCGAGAGGTCATGAATTGTCGCTAATAGCCCTCACCCAGACGAGGCACCACAAACACCCAAGTGTTGCTGATTTGTACATGTGAGTGCACACCTTCGACACACGCACAGAAATGACCTTAAATCACAGTGCCTGTGGCTGAAAACAAACACGAAAATGCAACCAGGGGTCTCCAAACTCACACACTTACACGCACACACACGCAAAATTACATGTGCCTGTTCAAAGTACACACTTGTTACGTTGTTTGAGACGGAATCGATTAACTCAGGCTGCTAATTCAGACCACAATCGAGGTATCGAGGGTGTGATCAAGAAGATCGTGGGATAGATGATGTGTGTGTGTGGAAGGTGCTCTCTATTCCAATTCTCATTACCTTGTGTGTAGCATTACGATGTACATTTATCACCAATACCTATCCCTTTGTGGCCTTGGAAATCGGCCATAAGGAAATCTCTCTACACGGAACATTCCTGTACATTCGAATGAGTTGCACTTGTTTTCCTTAATGACAGCAAAAGCTTCTCAAGTTAGTGAAATGTCAAGTTATCGACCGTTTTAGCACATTTTTACTGTTACCAAATTTGGTTTTTTGTTGCTTTTTAGTAACTATTCAAAGTCTTAACTGTATTCGGTCATTAAAGAGATTTTTTTCATTAACAACATCCACGGGGTTTCAGAATGCCATCAGATTGTTTTAGCTCGATTACTGTATTTAAACACACAGGATGGCTAGGATGATTGCTTTAAATAGATGAAAAAAACTTAATTGAGTGCTTTTGTGTCTTCTGTGGCGTTCACAGAGCTTATTTCCAAGGTGTTATCTGCAAGTATCTGTCCACAGAATTGAGGGATGCAAATTGCCACAATGCACCACAAAGGGCTGTGCAGGGGCCTGGGGATTACCGCCTTCGGAATTCATTTGATGCTTAATCCACCGCATGCATGCTGCTGTTGGCGTTTGTTACAAAATCCTCAAGTGCAGATTCACCCTAGTCATCCAGCAGTTCGGCAAAGTTGATAACTCCATTTGTTAAATGGAATTTTCGCTAACTCAGTGAGCTAGATGAAGAGAGACGGTGGATGTCAGCGAGGAGTAACTAAACGGAAGGGTGTTACACGTGGTGGTCGCTAACCAGTTCGCATTTTCATACTTGGTGCCGTTGGCGCTGATGTCCGCCAAGTAAGGGATTTTACTCTCACCCTACGCGAGTCCTGTTTTAACTGAAGGGCCAGCTTCAAAACGTTCCGTAGCCTTGAGGTCAAAGTTTTGAAGTGATTTTTGTGTATTTCGACTTGGAACTACCCTCAAAATGACGAGGATTAGGTGATGCTAAGTCTAATTTTTCTCTCTTTGCTTGCTTCGCGAACATCTGCCTAAAAACCTAATTTGAAAACCATTTATCGTCGGAAACTTCTGCGAAGTTTGGATACGAATCAGCTTCTTTTATTAATTCGACGAGGGATTTTTCTTGAATTTAATCGAATCGCTTAACCATGTGCATGACAGTACTCGAGTAAAATGTTTCTTTAATTTTGCTAGCGATATTGAGGGCAAGGCTCAAGGGTTCAAACTCGAAAACCCAACACAGCACAAAGTTAGCCATAATATGTAACTGGACCAAATCAAAAACGGCGTCATATCACCTGGGCGACTCCAGCAGGTGCAGTAAGTCCCACGCTTGTCACTCCCTTCGCCAATTTATCACACTGTCAGTGAACCAACTTACGCAAGCATTTGGCCACTGGATGCTTCTGATTTTCAAGCTCTTTACACTAATTTCCGCTGTTGATTTGATGCAACAATTAGAGCCAACGTAAGCCGATTACGATAACTTGAGGGCACTTTGAAAATCATAAATGGACTACTTTACACAGTGGATGTGCGCGGACTTAATTTCATTAAAGCTAGGCTTCATTCCTCATTACCAAGGCGATCATTTTCGCTTGTTACTGTCACTGCAAAAAATTTGAGTGAAACAGCAAAGCTGTCCCTAAGAAAGGGAGGCTCTCATGATGACTTAATGCGCAAATGGGCTGAAAAGTTCGTGCAGCACAGGCGCAGTCACAAGCCACCTTTCTGATTGGTCGGCTGCGCGAGACAACGATTGCTTTGACCAATCCGCTTGCGGTCGGCCGCCAGTTGGACTTAAGTTGAGGGCATGAAGCACCGTTGCTGTGCCAGTCCAATTGCTGTGCTTCCCCTAGCTAGTTGCTTTGATTTACGCATACACATACATCCGAACCCAAAATTATGACCTGGAATTCTAAGAGCCAAGAGCACTGCTAACATCCTTTATCAAGTATGATCCGTCAAACGTTTTTGGTCTTCCTCAATTTTTCACTTATTATTGCTCTGGCTGACGACTTATTCCGTCGCAATTTCAATGCGTCAGACGACCAATCAGTGGATATTAAAGTTAGTCAAGCCCTTAGACTGCCAGGCTCTGCTTCAGCATTGTTTTATCAGCGAAGAACACATGCCCAGCAGGCACCATCTGGCGCATCCTCATCTCCATTCATGACAAAGTCCTCCGAAGCGACCGGAGCGGGAGGAATGGGGCTATCCCTTTCCAATCGCAACCACATAAGCCTAGGGCACTTGACTAAGAAGGAGCCTACCGTCTCACAGCCAGGACTCCAAACTGGCATTGATGTACCCCATCGATCGATGCGTGTCATGGGACAACCAATCAACCCAAACATCGTGAGTCACCTTCACCCGGACGTGTCCCCAAGGAAAATTCATCGGCTCTGGAAGCTGTTGGGCGGAAAAGAGGATAAGTATTGGACCTCTGAGGAACCTCCACGCGTGCTACGCCAACGTGGGGTGTCCGGAATGATGTCAGACGCCTCTAATCCACCGGGCACGAATTCAGTGGATAGTAATCTGATCCGAAAAGCGAACGCCCTAAATATGACCTTCCGTGATCAGACAGGAGCGCAGTTCTTGTTGCCCGAAACCCAGATTCAAATCTTTCGCAATTGGCTCATTGAGCAGGCCACCTGTGAGATGGACTTTATCTGGAAGGATCTAGGTTCGCTCTATTGGCCACGGTGGATTCGAATGGGTGTCTGCTTGGCTCGTCTAGGATCCTCGTGTTCATGGCCACCTGGGATGAAATGTCAGCCATCAGGTTCAAGAGTGCTGCGTCTTTTGAACTGGAACTGTGAAGACGCTGCCCAGGCGTCGTCTAACTCTCCCCTAAGCAGACAAACTCGATCCCTGAGGCAGCCAACCATAAACTTGCGGTACCATCAGCAGAATGTCGATGGTGTTCCCGGTACCCCGAATTCGAACGAGTACCGCAGGCAGCCAAGGCAGACGTACTTACCCCACGCTAGTCCCATGTGGAGGTACTACCAACAGCGCAGATGGAAGGGACGTAGAGATGTCGCGGGACCATTGGATCCCGCGCAACTGGAGGAACAACGCGCTCGGAAGGCCAGACGACTAATTGAAAAGCTAAGCGTAACGGCAAACGGATATCGATGTTCTTGGCAAGTTCAAAAGTACCTCATCAGTGACAAATGCACTTGCTCCTGTGCTTGACACGTCCTACTTTTGTGTAGCGCGGTCTTTTTTTAACGTTAACCACAACACTGCACATCCGCTTGCACATCTACTCATGAACAACGCCGTTATATACCAGCCAGATTTAGCCACTTGTAAACATGACCACAATGTGTTTTCCCACTCAAACCTTACCGTTCCCTTTGTTTTAATGAAGAGATTTCCCAAGCACTATGCATATTCACGCGTCGTTGTTTTAAATAAACACACTTTTACAAACACAAACACACACGCACACGCACAATAAATCGATCTCGGTTATACATTTGTGTAGAGAATTGACGAGAATGAAGGTGTGATTGGCTGCAACGAAATTAGATGTCTCGCATTTAATTTATACTACTTATATTAATAAAATGAGCTAATTTGTAATGTTCTCGTGGCTGACTTCCTCGCACTTTATTTTGCTACACAATAACTCAGGGGAAGGTTTTTGCCTTTTTCTCGTTTCGTGAAAAAAAGCGGAGTTGTCATGGAACTAGGCTATTGAGTAGCCGGATTTTGAGTTGCGTTAATCATTTTTCCATACCCCTATCTCAAAAGGAGGTGGAATTGCAGCAATTATATCGAAAGAGATTATTGAGTGGATTTGTAAAATATTTTCAGCACTGGTCAAAGTTTTTAAATCGATGCAATTTGATAAAGCCAAATGCGTGCCAGTTTTAACGTTAGAACCAATGAACACATCAATTATTGTTCTCTCTAAGGAACAGGTAGCATCAAAAAGAAATATACGCGAATTTACTTTGGGAAACGCATTTAAATCATATTAAATTTTAGTTAAAATTTCAACTTTTTTGTGTTTAGAAAAGAGGGTTTAAGTGTATACAAATCTTAAAAAGGGTTGCAAATGGTTTTACAAAACTTTAAAACTTCTTTAGTGTGAGACCATAATTTCCGCTATAATATAAATATTTTTTTCTAGAAATGTATAAATGAATGTTAAAATAAATCATCCAAATTTAAGTTCGGAAATTTGAAAAAAAGTTGGATTTTCATTCGAATGGCTTTTTTTGTAAACATATTATAATAATTTTTTCCCACTTTTAGTCATTTATATAATCTGGTTTTTAAATGGTTCAAGGTCAAATGCTTGAGGCTAGAGAGCCTAGCTGAACAGGCATTCGGGTTTAGCAAGACATCGGTGATTCAGGATTGGACAACACATTATATGTTTTTTTTATTAAAAGTATATAAGGATCCCTTACAAAGGGCATTTATTTGGGGATGAGGTGATAAGGAATGCTGTGTCTGACATCCACCTCAAAACCTCTTAGTTTATGCCTCGTGGAAATGTCACTTCACCGGACACCCGCTTTCACCTTTCTTCGGAGGAATCCGCATTTGCGATCGCACAACCAAACACGTCAAATGGCGCTGTTAATTGGCATTTTGGACGTCGGATGGTTTGTTTACCCAGTGGTCGGATTCCGAAATCCGATCGGAAAACCTCGCCTTTAAGGGGGTGCTGGTTAATTGTACCCCCACCCCCCTACCCCAAATGGGATATCAGCCAGCGTCAGCAATGCCAATGCTTAAGACGTTGATGCCATCGAATTAGCCTGACCCTCGCAGTTATTAAGGCATAAATGTGTGAAAATTTGGAAGAGAACGTTTAGGTGATAGGGCGATTTGGTGTCATGTTGCAGGAAGCTTTCCAGGGGTTTCATAACTCTGCTGTTTCGCGAAGTGTTCACCTCAATTTCCACCAACAAGAGACCAATTTTTAACGAAACGTGCTTCTTAGACCGAAACTAAAAATGCCTGATATCTACAGCACAAGATGTCATATCGAAACTTGTAGAACACCAACCAAACTTGTAGAAAGCAGACATAGGATACTAGTGTCAATGAAATTTGTAAAGCAGTTGTCTGAGAGCCGTGAATATAATTGGTTCAACACAATGATACTGCGAACATTATTTGAATATTAGGCAATTTTAAATTATCACGACATAAGCTTCCTTAATGAATGCTTTTTTTCTATTTCCACCTCCACTTCTTACAAAGGAGATTCTTTGAAATTCGCTTGCGCATAAACGTCGATTTGGCAAGTGGATTTGAGCACGGATGTCAAAATGTTGAAACGTCTAAGTCCTAACCTGTTCTGTATTGTTTAAATTTGCCAGATCATAGACCGTTTGCAGCATTATGAGCAGTGAAACAATCTTGCAAAATGAAAAAATTTTCTGCACTGCGTTTAAAAAGAATTTGAACTACCGGAACTTCGTGAATGTGAATGCTCTATCTAACTGCGTACAATATGAAGCCGATGCTTTCACAGAAACACCACGATATTTACACTTTCTGGCACAAACTGCACACTTCAAAAACCAAAAGCGGAAGCTAACTCTGCAGGACTAATTTAAACAAACCTGTCAAACTTATCAAACCTAAAAGTAAACCTGCCTGTTCTCCAAGTAATTTATTCGGTGTGGGACTTGATTTCTGCATACTTTTTTGTTTTAAATTATGTTTAGAATTGAAATGTTTTCGCAGTCTTTTGCGGTTTTGTAAGGATCAGTCACTAGGTTTCACAACACCGAACGACGAGTCTACGTGAATGACATAACCTCTCGGCAATGCAACAACAACTAGAAATGCTTCTAAAGCACAGGAATCATTTTGTAGTGTTCTAGGCGCCGACATTATGTCTTATGTCCAGTACATGATCGCCGAAACAGGACATACATTTGAAGGTTCTTCTGTGTTTTCAATGGAAACTGGCCATACGGAGACTGTGCAGCGCTGCAGCCGACAACTGAACATGCTTAGCAATGTCATGCGTTTTAAATAGTTGCAGCCACCGGGATTTCGTAATTTCTGGCCCCTCAATCGTTGTGATAAGTTCAAACTAACTGTGTTCGAGATGTAGCCAACGTTTTAACGGAAGCAGTAAACAATCTACACCTTTTGGTTCAGACCCTTAGCTGCTGTGTAAGGTAGTCACCGTTATTAAATTATGACCAAATCCAGAGGTCACTAGTATAAACCATGCACAAATACCATTCTCAGCCAATCGCAGCTCGTAAGTGACTATGCCTGTGAAATAACAATTAAAAACATCTATGCACAATTCATTTAAACAAAGCAATAGGATATCTTTCTACGAGGAAGAGGGATTATTGCACCAATATGCATTAAGAGTGCATTTCCCTGGAATTCACTGTTAGCCTCGCACATACGAAGCAACGACGATTCGCCTTGTGGCGATTTTCTTGGCAAACCGCTGATAAAACCGCCAGATGTGCATCGACTTCGCCCAGCTAAACTAATCACCCGGGTAAATTAAACCGCGAAAAAGTAGCATGAATACAGGAAACAGGTGCTGGCACAAATTCTGTACAGCATCTTGGAATGAACATAGAGGTGTGTGACGTATAGAACATTTGAAGACTTATGCCATTATAAGAACACTCCTGGAATATGTAGAGATAACACACGGAACAGGTAATTTGTTTGGAAGATTTCATAATTTTCAAGGTAGCAAGTACCTGAGCTCCATTGAAATAGAAAAACTGGCCAATTGGCGTGCTGGAATTACCAAACGAGTTAATGAGAAAGTCGCGTTACTCGCCAATAGAGAACTCTGAAGTCTGTTACTCAGTTCAATTCTGCAAACACTCGAAGTTTGCCTAAGTAAACGATATGACACAGCCAAGAGCTCAAGGTGTTGTCGACTGGGCGGATTGACGACTTAACAGGAGGTGAATTTGCACAAAAAAAGCTTAGTTACCAAATCTCTCACAGTGGCCTGTCAGGCTTAAAAGATAAATTTGCACCGCGCGAAAGTGCACACCCACGTCGAAGCCGGGGATTGTGCCTGTGTGTGTGCCAAAAGTTCCCACACAGCGCCTATTATTGTGGAGTACGCCTCTTCAGTAGACAAAAAAGGGGCAGAGTTTTTTGTTGTTGGCAATTTGGCTCGAAGGGGTGCGCTTTTCATGGACCGGTGATGACAATTTATGGGCAGGTTGCTGGAACCTGGGAACCTAGGTGTTGGTAGTGGAGTTGGCCAAAAAAAGATTAGAGCGAATTGCATGGGCTGCAAAAGGTGCTGGCAGATCATTTGGTGAATGAAGTCATTCTGAAACAGTTACGCCAAGAGCCAGTACATTAAACCGCAGGATATTATAGGTAACTTATTGTTTTGTGGATAAAAGCATACGCAGCATATTGCAAATAGTTCAAAGTTGGAGTTTCAGGCACATGCAAAAGGCTTAGAAAACAAGATTTTTTCAACGTCTAGCGCAGAAGGTCACTCTGACGCGTTTCTCGTGAAGTAGGTGACAGAAGGACCTACGGCTGTTCCTCTGGCCGATTTTGGGGTCAGTTCCCGTTTACATGAGCAAAATTCTACGTCTTTAATGCTTGTCTTCTTCGTAGATGGAACACAGCATAATTTGGGTGTGATTTTGATTGGGGAAGTGGTCATTTTTGTTCCAAAGTAGTTTAGTTGATAAGTTTAAAATACTATCAGACATGCAAGGCAAATTTTTGCCTGGTTCATCGTGATGAATAACATAAACCTGTGTTTTGAAATTTGAATCGATATCACGTGAGTGATGGAACATGCCTGTTTGACCAATCAAAATGTCATTGAACCAATAAAGTGCTTTCGAGGAATCAGAAGGAGGCAGCTTATGGGTGATCTCGCAGAAATACATCAAGCGCGTGAACGGTGAGGGGCCTTTAAACATGGACGACGACTCAGGTGACAAATAACACACCAGACACAAACGGTTTTGCGCGTGAAACTGATCCACGGAACAAATCCACTGAGGTTGCTAAGATAACCATTTACGATCTCAACTAAGACTTCCATTTACCAATTTGTGGGTAGAGGTAAAGGAAGTTCACTAAGTCGTAGTGGTAAGCGTAGTGTGGACAATTCAAGTGGTTGTGGTGAAGAAGATGATAGTGATGATGATTATGGGGGTCGAAAAGCGAAACAAAAAAAATTATGCCAAATTATCTCGGTAGTCCCTGTACCTGTAAGTTTTGGTTACAGGAAGGCAGCACCAGCCGTACTGTAATAGAAAATAGCGGATTCTACTCATCGTACTAGTTCTTTTATTTGGGTTCCGCGAATAGGTTTTCCAAATTTAAAGCAGATGGTTAGAATTGGGACTTTACGACACTTGAGGTGGTCTTTGCATTGGTGTATGCATAGGATAAAGAGAATGTCGTGAGTGAGTACCATGACACACAAAAAGATCACGTTTTTGTGCATTTCGTTGCAACGTTTTTGAATTTCATAGAAACTGATTCATAACCAAAATCAACATGACACCTTGTCCATGTCTGTGAACTAGCTCACCACACCCATCGGCTGTTACCTCTGTCACGTTACAATGCACGCACTGATGATATCTAGAGCAAAGTGCGCCGTATTTCGCCTAACACCAACCAACGACGTACCTCAACTCAATCGAAGCTACGGTGTACGGATCGTGTGGAATATTTGACACGACCATTACTGGCAGTTAGTCACCAGGGTTGATGAATGCATGTCATCCCACAGTTCGACATTTGCTCGGGAACATTTGGATCACCGATTCTGCATATTCACAAAACCACTGTCGAATTTAGTGTCAGCTCATTGTTTGTGTACTGAGAGTTGCTGTTAGTTTCGTGTTTACGTGGTGGCATGCAATCGCTGTGGAATCACGCGCTGATGCGCAGACATGCATTCGACAGACGATGATGCTCTACAGGAGCTTAACTGACATGTGTGGTGGATGGACCTTATGCCCCCGTTTTGTTGGCGTTGAAATTGAACTTCAGGCGAGTTCGTTTGCAAGTAATTTGAGCGTTTGCGTGAATTTGTGATAGCACACTCGCAGTTACGAGATCTCGCCTAGCCTTGTTTGGGCATGCAAGCGAATCACGATGGACGCGTTCCGCCGAAGCACGTGGTTTTTGTACCCAATCAAATGAATTTGTGACATATCAGAGGAAGGAATGCGAATGCCAATGTCGACATTTGTGGTGCAAGTAACGACCGGTTGCTTTTTGTGCAGCCGCGTGTGAAAACGAATGAAGAGATGGTGGAAAGTGCAGGGCAGTTTTATGGCCATGCGATGGTATCGGTGTGAATTAGAGTGGACGAGTGTTCTGCATACGAAATCGGCTTGGGCGATAGGATGTCAGTGTGCCGCCGTATTGGATCCGCCAACAAGGGTGCCCAATTATTGGTCAATTGCCATCAGCGCGGTTAGTTTAAAATGGCTGGACGTGTCGAATTGTCCGACCGCTTTGTCATCAGGTTAACCAGTTTTTTGTCGTGGACTGATTTGACACTTGAATGTTCGCAGAAACACTAGAATTTCAAGATGCACGTTACTGTAGTTGCAGCAGCTGCTGTCGCTGCTTGCTATTTATTGTCCTAAATGAAATCTTTATTCCAAAAATTGACAGTTTGTGAAATAGTGAGTGGTTAGGGCTGCTAATGAAATCCACGAGATAGCTTTGAACTGAACAGCAAAGGAGACACCCACGAAGCTTCGCAGACCACAGGTGTTAGTTGGTGTTTGCCTGTTGCACCGGTCAGAATGCAGGTGTTGAGAAGTACACTCACCGAAGTTGTCCTGAGACCTGAGTGCACACTGGAAGTGCGGAGTTATCGGAGGTGGAAGTGAAGTTATCTCTGCGCAGCAAATGTCCTTTTCTCTTGAATGCTACACTGACTTCACGCGTAATTGACGAACATGTTGGGATCTCGTTGGGCGCAATAATCTGGAGACGTGATCTGATTGGCATGTTTGCTGTTCGAACCAGAAGCGTCGAAGGTTAGGAGTAGTGTGCAACCGCAGTCTCAGTGGCTGAATATTAAGGCACTGAAATCTGATCTTTACGACAGGTGGTGTTAAATTGCTGCAGAGTAGAACGAATCGTAGGAGAGACTGTTGATTATGAGTGGTCTCAGCGGATTGAGAAATATAGCATAATCCCTTGCCTAGTACCTGTTATGGACCTAGCCTGTAATTTGTCAGCATTGCCATTTAAAAAGTAAGTTATTCTGAAGCAAGCAGCGCTTAGAAGAATTGAATTTTCCCAGCCTACTAACTCAAGAAAATAATCGTCGATATTTTGGAGAATGAGGCTTGGCCATCTAAAAATGTCTAACAAGAGTGACGCATTTGGTCCAATCGTCTACCTCTAATGACTGCAATACTTTTCAATTCGTCAATATTATTCAAGTACTAATTTTTTTGCAGAAGATAGGGATGTGTAAAATTGAATGACGTCATCCTTCTGTGATTTAAATCCTTGGAAATGGTCATTTCTCGAACTAGATTATCGAGGCTCCATTTTACGCAAGCTATTAATAGATGATCAAGGAGACAGTCGAAGCGGATGATCAACGGTAAGATAGTATGATTTTTATTGACTTCTTTCTTCTTTATTGACTCAACGGACACGGAAACTCTCTTATTAGTGTCCGCTTCTTGCAATGTCTCGATGTCACGCGATATTTATGAGTGCACAATTAAAGCAAAACTAGTTTCAAAAATGGAACCCTCAGTCATAAAACATCTGTTTTCCAAACCACGCTGTGTCAACTAATTGACACTTGTAACCATTAAAACCACAATTGCTTTCTGCACGAACACCAGCCGTTTGGAGTGCGTTTATTTGCTTGGTCAAGTGAAGATAGCAAGCTATATTTCCGCCCAAATCACCTTCTTGTAACAGCAGCATGGTAGTTGCTCTTGAGACGTGAATACGCCCGTGACTATTCAGGAATCTGCTAATACGACCCGTCTACCATTTACGAACATGAAATTCTGAACAGCACCAAATTCATGCCCGAGTTGAATACAAATTTGTACGAAAGCAGTTTTCATTAATCCTCATTGTGAAACTCATAATTTTGTGCAATTATCTGTCAACGTTTCGCAAGTTTGGGAATTCTGTCTACGTAAAAACCGCGTTTTTTTCGTCGTTAGGCAAATCTTGACAGACTTAATTGATGTAGTTTACATGTCTGGCCCAGATTTCTGTGTTGAGTTGTGGTCAAATTGTTATAGAATTCTGTAAAGTAGCTTCATGTATTCAAATTCATTCCAACTTTTAAAATCTAAACAGATTTCACTTTTAGAAAAAGTTATTTTAATTATTCAAACATTATTCAAGTCATGGACAGGAACACACCCCAAAACTTTAGACATGCGCTCATTTAAATATTTATTATTTACCCACCGGTGATACTTTCTCATGAATGCCTGGTTCTAGCAATTTTTAAATGCAGTGCAATATTTTTGAGTAAGCAATTAAAACAAATAAAGGCTACATTGTAATGTTATTTGCCATTTGCTGCCTGTTTCATTTTCTTGGGTGATATTTTACCAAAAGAGGATAATTAAAATTTAGCAAATTTACACAGTAACAAAAGTTGACAAAGAAGAGGAAGAAGCAAAAAGTGTGTTTGCTGTGTGGCGAAGAGAGACTTTTTTCTGTTGAGAAAAATAGCGACCAAAGCG
Organism: Mesocestoides corti; assembly: GCA_900604375.1. NCBI lineage: Eukaryota > Metazoa > Platyhelminthes > Cestoda > Cyclophyllidea > Mesocestoididae > Mesocestoides > Mesocestoides corti. The sequence goes on from UXSR01005563.1 coordinate 49,469, forward strand.
AGCGTGGCCAAGATTAATGGCAGGCGTGTTGTGTGCGTATGCGTGGCTTTCTTTCTTGGAATAAATTACGTGGCCAGTAAAGAACATCAAGGAAATGTTTTAGCCTAAACTACATGATGCAAATTCAGTGACCACTTCACCTTGTCATTGGAGCGACGATTCGACATTTTTGCTGTGACTGAGTTGAAATAGTGGATGTCGAATGCCTCGCAATGGACCTGCAAGACGGCTAGGTTTGCTGAGGGGACGACGACGAAGGAAATGGTAATTTCGTTAACTGCTTAAAGTATAGACGCAAGGCTCACAGATAAATTGGTCACATTCGATCAATCTCAACCAATCAAAAGGAACGATTTCCGTCGTTTGAGAACCGAATGCCGAAACACGCGGATATTTCGGGATTCGCCAAGCAAATTGAGGATAGTGTGACTATTCGCTGCACGTCTCGTCATAGATTCGAGTCCTCCATAAGAACGCGTTAACAAATTGTGTTTTAAGAACAAATTTGAAGTGAATTTAACACTTAGTGTTGTGATACTTCCGAGGTTCGATTCGACTAGAGCACAACCAGAAAGATATTATTCTACCCCCTCTGCCTCGTGTTCAGCTCGAACATGAGAGTCCTCAGAATCCGAAATTTCAAAGAAAGCGGTTTTGCGAAGTATGCAAGTTTAATTAGCACAACGCAAACATCGCTTCCTCATCTGGCCAGCATTCGTAATGACGCTACTCCGTTCAACTGTGCATGTCTCTGCTTCCACTTTATAGTCACATTCGTCTCTCTGCTCCTTCCTTTCCTCCTCTGACTCAACCAATCGAATCCATGGTGTAGTGGATGGTGTGGTCATGTTCTGATCAGGAGGCACCTCCTGTCTGAAAGAACTGGGCTCTTGGCGACTAAATGCCTTCTAAGTGGCTTCATTGTCTGCAGAGCCAGAGTGTTGGAGAGACAGCGGTGATGGGGGCTACCATTTGAACGCCTCTTTCTACTAAGAGCAAAAAGAAGCGTGACAAACAATATGAAATTCGTGGAGACAGTGCATTTCAAATTCAACGCAAGTCATAACACCACCACGAATATCCAAGTCGAGAAGGCTTATGGCAACACAATCACGCAAAAACACAATCCACCACCAAGCAAGCCTGCTTCCAATTTTGTGGAATCACCACACCTGCTGACCATCCGCTCGTTTAGGGGTCAGTCTGTTTTACATGTCGATCGGCCTGATGTTTCAGAGGGAACCATTACCAACGTTTGTCATTCAGTGCAGTGCACAATGTCAAACAGCTGGTTCTGTGCTCACCTTGGAAAAATGGAAGTCGATTATTGGTAGGGGCATCAGGTGACCCAGCAGAATCCAAAATACATGGTTTCCTGTGTTAACTATCCGCGTACGAGCAAACACACGCTTTGATTTTTGCACTGGAAGCAGTTGAGTGGACAAGAAAATCCTCATGCTTCTGGTCTGTCAAGCTGAATATCGCTTAGAAGCCAAGAAGACGTTCCCAAGTAGCAATCAGGAAGTCTGAACCCGGACCCATTTTACAACTTTCGTTGGTGAGAATGATTCTAATCCTGCATGACGTTGAATTCGTCGGTGGTGGCGGCTGAGGGCAGTGCAACATAGAGACAGAGAGACTGCTGTGTTGGTGAAGTTAAAGCAGACACAAGCAGCTTATTACAAACTTGCAAAATCACAATGGCAGACCCGATGAGGAAGATGATTCGGCAATTCGTACGAAATCTGCGTTAATATCGATGTATAAATGTGCGCCTGTTAGTTATTTAACTTAACGAATTGGTGGTGTGCGAAGTGAGGTATTGGAACTCGCACCTTGTTCGCTCATTTCCAGCAAGAACTCTCGCAAATTATTGTGAGCATGTCACGCCCAGGCGAGCAGAGAACCAGTAGAAGACATGAATAATTTTCTGGTTCTTCTTCAAGAACATGTCCAAACAGTTTTACTGCAACAGCCACCAATCACACTAAATTTTCACTGAGTCACCCATCTAAATCAAAGTAGAAATCACCAGACACTGTGATCATTCACGTCCCTATTGCTGCGATGCTTGTCAACTTGACCCCCAACGTACGTCAATTAGCCCTATACCATTAGCTAAACACGGACGTTAACACCATCGACAATGTGACGGTTCGTGTGAACATATCCTGACATGACCTCACCGATAATCCCACTCAAAAAATGCATTCAAAACCCTGTTTCCAATGTAGTTTACGGAAAAACTTCTGATGCCGGTCTCCACCGTCATAATGGGATAATTTATCACAAGGAAACAATCTAGCAGGTTTCTACCAGGTCATATGTGGTCTTCATTAGCACGCCGCCGCCATTAATCCAAGTTATTTAATGTATTGAATGGTTGCCTGTCCAGCGGAGGTTGTCTACAAGCAGAAAAAACCTTCTTGGGATACCAGGCGCATCACGAAAGCTGGTACTGCCGAGGTGTTACTCTCCATTGAACTTTACGTCGATCTCGAATAGAACGAGAATTGCTCGTCCAGAGGACTTTCATTAATAGCTGGAGTTCACGTTGCGAAAATTATGCCTGAACAACATGTTTTCTAGTCTTACAGCCAAATCAATGTTTGTTGAACTAGATTTGACACGGAACTATATGCTGTGCCGAAGATCGCAAAATCGAAACGAATTTATTTGATCAGTGTCGTTTGAGAAAGTCAATCTCGACCTAATCCGATGATGTATTTAATTAACCTACCTGCCTAAATTAGACTTGCGAATTTCGCTAAGGCGGTGCCAATTTCCTCTCATCAGGGCATGTCTCGTGTTAAAGCTGCTACAGAAACGACAAATGGTAATGGCGATGGTGTTGACAATCTAAAAATTCGCACTGTTACCTCGTCAAAGTAAGTTACACCTGGCATCCACTCACAGATTTTACCTGTGGGAATTTGGATATGCAGAAAGAGGAAGCAGAGACAGACAAAATTCAGCGGACCCGCCCAAACACGTATTCAGGTTCGATTTGGTAGAGAAGTTGGTTTGATCACCAAAGTACATGTACCTAAGTGTACATTTTGTGCTAATTAAGTTCGCACACCACTCACAACCGCGTTGGCGTTTGATCGATTTGTGTGTTGAGTAGGATGTCGAAATTTCCTCTACTAAATTTGACTAGGTCGTATCAAAATCCGGTGACTTAGTGCTAAGTGATTAGTTGCTTTTTGAATAACATCACCGGTTTCTGCGAACAGATTAATGTTCTCCAGGTCCTGCGCTAGTCAAATTCACTTGACACAATATATGGCAGCATTGCTACTAACATAGTGTCAGCAGTGCAGTAAAAATTTGTGCATGCATCAAGGAAGCACAGTTTCAGGAGTCTAATGATATTAGACGGTCATTGGCAGTCGAACAAGTGCACGTTTATTTAATTTTCGAAGTGATATTTACGATCGGCTTTAGTGAAACACTAGAGATTACTGGACGCCGCCCACAAACATGCAGAAATGGCCTCTATAAGACAACAGATGAATGTTAAATGAGATGCTATTTTCCTGAAAAATGCAAGGAAAAATTCTGTGGTGGGATAGTCACACGACCAATCCCAAAACATTAACGCGTGGTGGAAGTCGATTACCAAAAGTCTGAAACCGTTCATATGTGTGATTGGCAGGCAGAAATCAATTGACCATGAACTACATGTCAATGCCTAGCGGGTTCAAGAACAACCGTTTTCCATAATGACCTTCCATCATTTCCCCACACTTAACAGTTTCGCGGTATCCACTATCCACTCACTCGACTCCATCACTATGCAAATGTCAGAGTCCCATTGCGACATGCAGAAATAGTCTCTGGTTCGGGAAAGATTCAGCGTTTGTTCAGATATGCGGTGATTCTACTTGAAGCCTAAAGACAAATCACCTTCTGGTGTTGCAGCGATGTTGAAAACGACACGCAGATTTGAGGTCCGTGGGTGACATCAATTCCCTCTAAATTGCTTTAGTGCTCTTTAATTTGTGGCATAAATTTTACGATACAAATCGACATCAACTGAAATACTGGATAATGTGATGCACTACTGTTGCTTGACAGTTAAATAACTACGAGTTCCCACATGTCTGGTTGTACTTGAACTGATATTCTGCCTACTGCGGTTATTACATCCCACGGGTGTTGCTAATACGACTGATTTATTTTACCAAAATAGGTAAACTTCAATTCGGTGCGATTGTGAGTTCCGTCCTAAAGCTTGCGCACCTCTAGGCGGACAGTCTGTGGAGTGGACCGAAGAAGTGGCCAATAGAAGTAACGGACGAACCGAATTCCTGTAAGCTGCAATCGCCCTATGAGATTGCGATTGTTGAATGACTCTCTCGGAGAATATTATTAAATACGTTGGTTTGCAAACTAATTAATTTTAATGAAAACTTGGAAAGGCATTTATGGACAGACCTGTTGCCGCTTTCATTCTGTGCCTTTCCTCCTGCAATTTTAATGTCCAAACACGTGTGCCAAGAAGTAAGCACAATAGTTTCCTAGTCAGACTAAAGGTCTTTCTAGAAATGACTGGTATGACGCCAGAACAACTGAATGGTATAAGAAACATCTTTGGTTTTCCAACTAATTTGTAAACACGAATCCACAGCCACGAGTTGCCAGCGTGCCACTGTCCTTAATTTTGCCTGCAACAAAAGAGGAAAACAGGGCAAAAGATAGAGACTATCGGCAATTTTGTGAATTGTGCGAAGAGGAGGGTAATATCACAGCATTAACTACGATTGTGAGTTGGAATTTTCGAAGTACTAACACATAGGAGAGGATGCTTAATCCACTTGAATCCCTTCATTACTGCGAATTCTAAAAGCTGACTTCGTGTTTAGAAAGAAGTCCGGTTGCGTTTGTGAAATTCCAATGTACCATTTGTAATGTTATTTGATTTTTAGAAGCTGAAGCCGATTAACAGCGATGTGGATCCCGGCATGTCGCCACTGAATTAACCCTGGCCCGATTACGCTCCCCTGATACCCGCGATGAAGGACACGGATACAACCCTTTACATCGGAGCTCAACCACGTTGTTGTTGTTTTGTAGTGTGTGTACTGATACCTCAGATATGCGAGTCATACATGCGCTAATATCGAAACCTATGTGTAAGGATAGTCCAAGATAAATGACCGCATGAATGAGGGCGAAGTTGAGGATCTTCGCGGCTGGCGACATGCTGCTAAAAGAGGAACCATGTATCGGATGATGGAACGACCGGATTAATGAGTTTGAATAAACCGAGTCACAACAACAACGATTAGGATTAGGTGACCTGAAGATGCGAATGACTCATCCATGTTCCATTGGATACCGTAACCAGCCGACTGTCAATCGCTGACTAATCTTCGCACAAAGCCACACTAGATCGGCGTCACGCTAATAAACGGTCGTATTCTCTCCAGCTGGCCTCGTCTCTCTTTTCGAGCTTTTGAGGACGATTATCCAGAGGGTTGCAAACCCACTGTTTTACTACACTGGTTTTGCTGAAACACTATTTAAAGTCCCCAATACTGGTAAGCTACCCCATTTGCTGCATACATTTACTGTTTAACGCTTACTGATTGCTTTACTGATTGTCGTAAAAGATAGTCCTTGGTTAATCGCTACCAAGGTTTAAATTACTGGCTCACTCCCTGTGGAACATTGGCAGCTAATGGATGATTGAAAAGTGGGTACAGTAGTAAGATTAGACTGGGTTTAAACTGCTGCTGTGCCAAATTCAAAGAATTTTGAGCATTGCATTGTTCTCAACAATTTGCTCACTTTAGGAGTTAATGCGCTATCTTTTGAAACCGTAGTAACTTCGCATAAAGAACAAGTAAAACGTCCCGAATTAGCGACATCAAAGGATTTTGATAAATTGCGATTGGCGGATTACGGCCTCGTTGAAGATACTAATCCGTAGACAATGAGTGATTTCGCACCCTACTCAGCCAGCTTTATACCACTCTATGTTACGAAATTCCATTCAAACCTCCTAACTTTATAACTATTGAAGAATCCTTATGAACAGCTGACTGCAAATTAGGCTGCACATCACCATCCCAACACCTTCTTAACTACAAGGTGCTATGTGCTCGTTTTTTCAATGAGAATCTTGGCGGGAAATGTTTATTGTGAGAAAAGCAAGCATTGAATTGGGAGTTCCGTTACGTAATAGGTAAAAGCAAGTTCATTTCGCAGCCAAAGATACGTCAACCATAAGGCAAAAATTCAGCTGGATGCAGGCCATCATTAAAAAAAGATGATATGCAGATTGTGCCATGATAAACGAATATTATGGAATGTGGAAATCGTGGGTGCTGCCAAATCCGAGTTGAGGAAGTACCGTGAGGCAGAAATGACTGATTTAGCTTGCAGCTTATCATTCTGGCCAATACATTTTGATGCTATTTCGTCTGCTTTCATTGGCTGCCTCTGGCGTGACGATAAATGCTACGTGTATTTTGCGCACTGCACTGTTCTCAGCAAGTCGCAGACAACAGAACTTAATGTTCTGTATTCTAAAACCGCAATAATGTCGCATAAAGGACAAAACGGTGTTAAAGGCAAATGAATGCGCCACATCGACGGCTTTTAGGTCCGTGTGGCCCCTCGGCGCATTTATGCGAATTAAAGGCGATGGTGAGCATGCAAATCCACTTAATGCCACCACGAAGAACCAGTTAATGTTGCGATTTGTATTCAGCGTGAGTTGACCTAAGCCAAGGCTTATTTGCACCTTATCTTAAGCGTGTGTTCATAGATTGCGACTGAAGCCATGGACCACAATTTATCACAGCAATCTTCGAGACATGGGCCCTTACCAAGAGTTCCAGCTCACGCCAGCTACCCAGGTTCTTATGGCGTGTATTGGGCGCAAGTCCACCACCTTCTACAACACCAAATGCTTCTGCTTGCCATCGGACAAGCGCAGTTCGGTGAGCTGACTGCAGGCTCACATCGGCAAAGGTCGAT
>UXSR01005564.1:0-46672 GCA_900604375.1 Mesocestoides corti
CGTATTTTTACTAATTTATACAAATTCGTTCAGCTATCTGGCAAACTGTTGTGCCTCACCCACTTCGGTCTTCATCCACGAGGGTACTAGGGCAGTGTAAGTAGGCCAGATTCAACTCAGCGACCTCGGCATGGTCTAAGTTAACATTCCACGGTCCTCAATATAAACACAGGACCATTGTTTAAATAAACTTCTTGGATGGCCAAAGTCACTGTCGACGCTCTGTCCAGATTCGTCCTAGGCTTTTACGACTCAAAAAAACCTAAATTTATGCAAAAATATCCGTCAGATGGGTGTAATTTGACGGAAGACAGAGCCCACTGAGACGAATAAGCAATAACTTATTTTTAAAACCACAAAACGGTTTTTATTGCGGACCTTCTAACAACGGTTCTTTTTGTAGTCGCTTCTGAAGCAGCTCAACAGCTAAAGCCTTGTCGACTTGTGAGGTACTACGTTATTGGTCTACCTAATGCGTCTGAGGATATTTACAGGCTTCTACTGCCAGACAATACCAATTTTCTATAAAGGTAAAAATATTGGAATGAAACTACTTGACCCGGGATCTCCAATAACAAGGTCAATTGCATGAAACATGACAAGTTCCATAGGTTTATCGCTGCCAGATCAAACAACTGCAGTCGACAGGATTAGGAGTTCGTCAATACTTAGGGCAGGAATCATAGGTAGGCATTGTGGCGACCAGCAAGCCAGCACAGCATTCGTGAGCGAACGCAGTTTGCAAGTGCGACCGAACACAAATCAATCGATTTTTTCGTGAATGCACTGTTGTGGACAGACAGCCACTGCGCGCGTGAGTGCTGCGTGTATGCTTGCCCGACTGTATCAATGACTCACCCTCTTTGTTATTGGCTCTTGTTAGCAGTCGCCTGTAGCGCACGCGTATCGATACGCACAGAGAAGTTAGTTAATCGATATTACTCGACTTGACTGACTGGCGTGACGCGAATAAACGGTCGTGTTTTTTTTTCGACTTTTTGTACTTTCTCTTCTCGGGTTGTGACCGGCTGTTATCAATAGGGTTGTGTGGCAGTGCTAAACTCGGCCCCTACAGTACCTTTATAATGAATGATTAATTCACATTTTCGTGTCCTAATAACCGACCCAGCACCAGACAAGCACGTTGTACGTAACTGTAGAGTCGAGGTGGACACCTTTCAGCAGCTTGCACGATTCTATAGGGTTAATCTGATTTGGAGCTGAATTAACCATGGCTAGCCACGGCTCTGTACCAAGAACTATTCTTTAGGCATAAAAGTCATGAATTTTCGGGGAAACGTCTGCGTGAAAGCAAGTGGTAACTTGGGTCAAAACCCATAAAAGGTGATTATGTGTTTTCGTCAAGTCATTATGTCCCTGGACAGAATAACGAACACTAATTCCAATTTAAGTAGAGTAACACTAGCTTTCAATAAAAGTGCCCTTTGATTTGAAATCATTGCTGTAACGAAGTGACTCGGTACTTTTGACTTGCATTCAAGCCGCCGATTCCCAAACTTTGACCTGAAACCATTCCAGCAATGACGGAAATGCTATCCGCCTTTTTTCAAAAAAACACACGACAACTGGAATCTGACCTGTAAGTGCTACCACCACGTCAGTCAGTTGATTAGGCGAATGAGTGTTGATGCAAATCTCCGAACTAATAGTTGCCAATGTTGTGAATCGTGTTTATTCACACCCCTTAAGCCGGTTGCTCCGCTTCCGACATAGGGTTCCCCTTTTCGCAGCATGTCGCCAGCCGCGCGGATCCTCAACTCCCTCCTCATTCACACGGATATTTATTTTGGAGTATCCTCACACCTAGGTCTCGATGTTAGCGCATGTATGACTCACACATCCGAGCTATAAATACACACGCGCAAATCCCACACACGACACCGACGAGATTGAGCTCTGAACTAAACGGTTGTGTCCACGTCCTCCCTCATCGTTTTCTTCATCGCGGGTATTAGGCAAGCGTAATCGAGCCAGGGTTGATTTCGTAGCCCCGGCGTGGTTCAAGACCACATGCAGGGGCCCACAACACATTCTTTTTTCGGCACGCCAAAGGCTTCTCGGAATAAGACAAGACCATAGGTTGTGCGGAAGGTTTCACTGCATGAGACAAGGGTTCGAGTACGCGATGGAGCCAAAGCGGGATTCGGAGAAGAGGTCCAACAGATGCTAAGATGTGCCTAATCGATCTCCGATCGATGAGTTAAGCAAATAACACTGGCCAATGAGTTGTTGCAGTGAACGGACGACCGAAGTGAAAGTAGAATTGTGACCAACTGAGGAGAATTTGAGTGGATAGAGGCCCCATCTTGTCGCATCACACCTTATCCCATTATCTACCCTCTGTCTCCGATCAGTGAGTTGTTCAATTCGCATAGCATAGTCCTCGGTGATTTCGCAGCCACTCAAGAGGTCGTAGAATGAAGCGAGAGGTATTAAAAGTCTAAGTTATTTCGCATCGTCGTAATGCAGTCATAGATAAGTATGCACACACACACACAATTAAAGTAGCTAGAAGGTACGACGAGGCGCGTGTTTGTGAAAATGCACAGAGCCAGTCACATGAGACTGACGCCCAAGTCGGTGCCCGCGCCCGCACCCAGAAGCTGGGGGTCGCTCGAGCAGCGCCTAGGCCGGTCCTCGTCCCGCACGAACACCAGATGGTGCTGCACGCGGCGTCTGCGTGGCGCGGTCATCAGGGCGGCGCCTGTGTGGTGCGTGGGGTCCTCCCAGCCACGAGGGAACGACGCCACGTAGGTCGAGGGCGAGAGGCTGCTCACGCAGCCGGGCATCACGAAGGGCTGGAGCTCCAGGGGCAGGAGTTGGCGCACGTTGGCGGCGCGACGCAGGACAAGGTCGCGCGCCAGACCCTCGCGTTTCCGGCATCCGTGCGAGTGGAAACGCGGTGGGCTATGGCTCTCCTCGTCGCTGGAGTTCTCGAAGCTCGAAAGATCCCCAGTGACACGGGTCAAACAGTCATTGCTTAGAGAGCGTGGCCTTCCAGAGTCTACGACGGAATCGAATTAATACGCGTTAGGAGGCTGGAAATGGCATTCAAGCAAAACGGTGCCGTTCAAGAAATCCAACAACTCACCAAGCCACAGGTCAGCAGATATCAACAAGCGTGCCTGCTCCTCATCCACATGCAAATTGCGGTCAAAAGTTCCGTTGTCTGTCATTTGGTCGTCGTCGTCGTCGTCGTCAATGTGTGACGTTACCGTGGTAACGGTCCCACTGTCAAGGTCACGCAGTCGACGCAGGAGGCTGTGCGCGTTCACGTACTCACCACCGCCACACCGTGTGCCTCGTCTTGGCCGGGGGAAGAGAAGGAGGGTTTTGACGGCCGATGGAGTCGGCGCCACGTCGTCTAGACGGTCGCGAGCACAGTTCTTCGACAGGCCTGAAGGATGAGCACATTGAATTTGCTTACACTACGTATTGAGGAGGTTCCAAATGAAGCTCGATCCATTCTACATTTGATCTCCGCCGAACAAAGCAAGCAAAACCATAAACACCCACTAACTGCCCTCATAACCACCTCGAACTAACCCTATGTGGACTCAAACTGTGTTATTAGAAACCAGCCCTCGTCCTGCCAGCACACCACGATGTCAGCTTGATAACAACCAGTAAATGCTCGACATAAACAGAGAGTAAACCTACTATTTTCACCAGATGACGAAGAAATCTCCTTGATTGAGAGTGCGGACTTCCAACCCATGGCCTGGAAGCGCTGACTAATCCTCCGTGCTTCGTTCACAATGTCGGCGTTGAAAAAAGACATCGGGATGCGCTGATAAGGCGCTCTATGCTTCCTGGGCCCGCGGGCTTTCGAGGAACCAAGGTGATGCCGAGGGTCTCGCGGACGCCAACCTTGAACCCGCTTGGCTGCCCCCAGAACCCGGTGACGCGGGCTCACATGATTAGCTGGTAGCAGCTTCGTGGATGCAGGAGATGAAAAGGCGTTCGCGAGGTTATCATATTCAGCTCTTGAAGGAAAAGTACAAAAATAAGTACGAACTCCAGAATGCACACGGCCAACAGAGCGTTGCCAATGCAACTCTTAGTCTAACACCTACATCTCTTCGCCCGCAGTGATCGTCGGTTTCTGGGGGCTTGTGAGATCCACCAGAAAGTGCCGCCCATTAACCACAGGAGGTGATCTGTGATTGGTGGATTGGATCTGCAGGGGCGGTGGTGGTGGTGGTGAACGCTGATTGGCTCCAAAGTTAGGCAGACCGACGGGTGCAATGTCCGGGAGGCGCCTTGTCTCCGGAGGCCTCACATCCGATTGGTCGTCTTCCGTCAGGGGGAAGTACGCATTCTCCAGGAACGAACCGTCGTCATCTTCAATATCGCTGGGGTCGCCAAATAGTACCTGGCAAGGAAAAGTGATTAAGCATTACGGTTAGTCGACAAAGCAACAACAGCAGCCACGTGTTGGCAATACTCACATTTCGTGAAGAGGCAGCCTCGCTGATTGGAGGATTACCAGCTGCCGCTGAAGACAGTTCAGAAAAGTCGTCCTCCAGGGCTCCTCCAGTCTCCACGAGCAGAGATTCGCTCATTTTGGAAGCCTCTGTTGCCTTTGCAGACGTCTTTGGAGAGGTACCACCAGCTTCTCCTACACCTCCTCCTCCTCCTCCATCTGTTGACGAAATCCAGGAGGACTCCATGAGCAGGGGAATGACTCCTGATTGGGGCCGATTCGAGGTCGCCTCAGTGGCAGCGTCTTCGCCATCCAGGAGGACGTCAGCCCTTGACGTGTCGTCGTCGTCATCGGCGAAATCTGTCGTGCCTACTTCGACTGAAAGAACAAACGTGACTGATGTTCCGGCGTGGAGTGGTGATGCGAACTTCCAGATCAACACGTGTACTCACAAGAACGCTGATTGGAATAAAAGTCAACCAACGTCGACGGTAGCCTAACAAGCGTGTGCATCAAAGTCACACGCTCGACCAATCATTGGTTAGAGTGATCGGGATGACTCACTTCAAACACAAGGCCTCCCTCAAACTAGCTAGTGTGCCGACAGGGTATTTTGTGGAAGCAAATTGGCGACTTAACGATGAACAGACGGTTGTTTTGCCTTCCTAGTCCACACGCACGCGATCAGATTTAGGATCTAAGCGTTCGACAAAGATTTGAGCCATCGATTTTCGATATGTGCCACGAGAATGGTGTGATGGAGCTTTAGGTGCGGATGAAGGCAACCATGGAATAGTGGTGCGCACCACCTTGCATTTCCGGACCAGTCATCGATTTTTTTTAAAAAAGAAAACGCCCAAGACGGAGAACAGTAAGCGAGAATGCGCGCTTACATTCGTATTCACATCCAGCGGAGAGAGCAACACGAGTACTCAGGAGGTCGATGGATGCGGCGTCTTTGTCGTGAAAGTCCCTGTAGGTTGTCTGTGGATATGTAAAAGGAATACGAGAAGATTAGAGTAATAAACAGCGAACCCTCATAAGTAAATACATCAACAGGAGCTGAATTCCCACAATCACGCAAAATGCAGTCGAAAATTCGTCTACTTCAAGAACTTTAGGCGTAAAATATGTGTGTATTCTCGGGTTCTCTAGCACACGCCTTTTTATTGGCTCAAACACTGCTGTGTTCTGATTGGCTACAGCTGTGCTCACGACCCCACAGGGACATAACGGAGATGCCCAAACTTCACAAATTCAAGCAGCAGATTTGGGAGACAGGCGTCTTCGCATTAGACGGAAGCGCTGCCTTGAAACACCAAAGTGACCCTTATCAGGTAACAGAAAAGAACCAAGCCCCTCCCCGTTGCTGACCTGGTTGACAGCCGAAACTGGCACCTCGGAAGCCCTTCTACCCGCGCTGCCGGTCAGAGGTGTGGTCGATGCCAAGGGCGGGTCGTAGACGGTGTGACGCGCGACTCCGTGCGTTATGGAAGGCGGTGTGTTTGGTCGGCGGTAATTAGGAAAGTTGGATCCGTTTCTAAAGCGGCAAAAAGTGCGTGAGATGTGTGCGACTACTGTAAAACAACACAAACAGGTCCGTTGAGTTGTCACTCACGACATGAACGACTCCGTGACCTCCCCAACCATGTACTGCTGCTGGCGGTGGCTGGTGGACGCTAGAGGGACCTGTTGAAGCCACGCCACACCCGCGTCCAGAGGTCCCGCTGGGACGCCATCATCATGCGAGGGAGGCATGTGCGACTCAGCGTCGACCTCGTCCTCGTCGTCGTCGTAGTACTCGTTGTCCGTGTACAGGGGGTTGCTATGGTGACGGGAGGAAAGCGGAGCCATCTGGAGGCTGCTGGAGTTGGAGGCAGAGGAGAGACTTGTCACGCCCTCACTGCGAGAGCCCTCCGCCCTTTCGCAGGCGCGTTCCACGGCAAGGAAGAGGTCGTCAGACGTGATGGAGGCCGTGGCGCCGCCAGCCTCCGCCGGAGAGTGATTGTTATTGGTCGAAAGCGCAGGTTCCACTTGAATCGGGGGAACAGGAGGAGGAGGAGGCACAGGGGAACGCTCGACAGACTACAAGGTAAAATCAGTGGATTTTGCTCACGCGATAATCCCATGGTTTAACTAGGCTGCCGAACGGTAGCTACTTATCGGGAAATTTAAGTACTACCCACCGTGGATTTGGTCGTCTGTCGCACGTGATTGGCGTAGCCGGAGAACGCGTCCAAGGTTTTCGATTGGTCCAGGTTGAAGGCGGCTGCAGGACGCGTGGGATCGTTTGTAATGCAGTGGGGCGGGGCTCTGGCGACGAAGTGCGAGGATTCGGGAGACAACGATCGATTCGGTCGGCCTGTTAGCATGCGTGTCGTCGGTTGGGCGTAACCATTGACGATTTCAACGGGGTTCATTACGAAGCAGGCTAAAAAATCGGCATTAACTGATTACCTGAGAGTAATTGATTTAGGAATCAATAAATTAATTGAGTGACACTTGATGAGACTGTCTCCAGTTGAGTCACAGGAAATTTGAAGTAAGCCAGTTGTGCAGATAGTCGTGTGCAGAAAACATGGCTACTGAAATATTAATAAGTAGCAAAATTAAATACCCCTATCAACATTGTCCCCAGAGGGCGATTCTTCGTTCGTCCAACCGACAGGTCCTCCCTTCAATGGCGGCAGCGGCACGTCACACGATATCGATTTGTGCGCCCACTGGCGGTTCGTCAGATCTGATTGGTGCGGCAGGAGTGGCGAAGAGAGCTTTCTATCTCGGCCAATGTGGGGACGAGTCTGGTACAAACGAAGGATACACACGAATGAGGGTTAGACATCAGTTTGCGCGTTTAATAGCAAATACCAAGGCAATCAGGGCATGACGAATGAAATGCGAACGCCGAAACTTGCTAATGGGGAGTGATTCTGGTAACGAGCAGGAGGAGCCTCGCCAATCGCGTAGTTTCGTTTATGAGGCGGCAACGGGGGAGGCTGAAGTCCACTGTAGGTGGTGCTGGCCGAGGAATTGCCTGGCGCCGATGGAGGCGAGCGCGGATGTGCGAATTCCGGGGAAGTAGAGACTAGTTTCTTAGACTGACAACGCAAAAAGACGTTGGCAGATAAAAAGAGAGATCTCGTACTGGGAATTAATTAGGTTCGATCATTCTAAGCCCCCACAGAATGTGGCGATTAAACATGCGTACTAACTAACTATCAGTAGGGTTTTAATTTACATACCCTTTTCCTGACCGAGGGGACAGTGTGTCTTGGGGGAGGCGACACGAACGACGAGGCCAATTGGGCAGTTTTCTGGGAGTCCGGACACCAAACAAACACACTCCCATCTGTGCCGACTGGCAGCATGCCAAGAAGAATGTCCGCAGCACTGGTGCCCATGCGAGAGACGAACTCGGACGAGGCGCAGACCACAGCAGGCAGGCTACGATCGTTGGTGGTGGTGGTGGAGCAACAAGAGGCAAGCTGCAGCGCGTAGTCGAGGATCTCGTGGAGGACGAGGAACCTCGGACCGTCTACGATGCCGGTGACGCTGGATCCACAGTGCAGGCCTGTTGCGCGCACCAATACGCACACAGATACACACACACAACGTTAGCACTATTTTGAATAAGCCTGTTGTGAATCGTGTTTATACACACCCCTTAATCCGGTCGCTCCACCTCCGACACAGGGCTCCCCTTTTCCCCCCTCATTCACACGAATATTTATCTTGGAGTATCCCCACACCTAGGTCTCGATGTTAGCGCATGTATGACTCACACATCTGAGGTATAAATACACACGCACAAACCTCACATACGACACAACGACACCAGCGTGGTTGCGCTCTGAAGTAGACGGTTGTGTCCACGTCTCCTTCATCACGGCTATCAGGGAAGAGTAATCGGGCCAGGGTTAATATCGTGGCCCCGGCGTGGTTCAAGACCACATGCTGGGGCTCACAACAAGCCCATCCACTCAGACACCTTGTGAAACCGCGTACCTGACAGGAGATGATTCTGGTAAAGAGGACCACAAAACATGCACACACACACACACACACACACACACACACCAAATGCGCTGACACATCAAAGCCAAGGTGCAACGATCGCGTTAATGGAGAGAACGTAACTTCTGGTACTGTGGGGTCGGAGATTAAGCAGGTTACTAGGGCAACCAGTTGTATGAGAATATCTACACTCCACAAACGCCCCATTGATGGTTACACAGGTTTGACCCACACGAAGACACAGCAAATTACCCACTCACTCATTCCAACCCAGGCATTCCATATTCACTTGAATCCTACGCAGAGAAATTAGCATAGTATTTGTGAATCCCGTCTATTTCTACGTGCTTCCTGTCTGAACGATGGACTATTGAGTGTGGGACAGTGCGTAATTATTCCGGCAATAAGACAAGTTCACGCGCTTTATGGAGGGCTTAGCGAAGGCTTACGTAGAGGCAGTGGGCGTGCAGGAACTCACCGATCTCGACTCGACAGGAGAGATTTTCGTCGGCTGACGTGTGCAGCAGGGTCTGGCGATTGAATTCGTCAAACAGTTGGATGAGGAATTGCGCAAAAAGGCCGAGCTGAGGCACGGAGTCGGTGGCGTCCTGAATGGCAAGTGGACAAGGCTAAGTACTTACACCACCACCACAACAAACGTCCTGAGTCCAGGCAAGTTAGGTGCCTCATAGCGCAGCTTGTAATCGCCACGAAGAACACCCGAAGAACGATATCACCCTGTCAAGTGGGTAACTTAGTGACCGGTCATAATAATTAGCGATTCGTCAATTGTTGGGGATCCATATCGATTTTGTGGGACCGATCAACGCAGTCTCGTACCTTGTGCTGGTGGACGCCTACTCAAAATGGCCGGAAATCGTCCCAATGACTTACCCCACAACAACGAGGCTCTGTCCCAGATTTCCAGCCGCCATGGGATTCCGGAAACCATGGTCGCAGACGACGGATCATAATTCACATCGCAGCAATTCAAGGAATTCTGTCAACAGCTTGTCATTACACGCATGCATTTCCCGCCCCACCACAGACAGGCTGAAAGGTTCGTCGACACAATGAAGCGAGCCCTGCTAAAATCCCGTGGGCGAGGAATGACGTCCAACGAAAATCTGCAGAATTTGCTGCTGGTGTATCGTACAACACCGAATGAGGCTCTGCCAAATCGGCAGTCGCCATTTGAGGCACTAATGGGTCATAAATAGCGGACAACAAATTCCGCAATGATTCCGGTACAAGGCAACCGCCCGGAGACTCCGAGTACGAAATCTACCACTCCGTCGGAGATTGGATCAGCCGTGTACACGACCAACGGAGCAAAGGGACGATCGCATGTCGACACAGAAAGGTCATGTTCGACGTGACAGTGGGTCACGACACGTTGTCAAGGCATCGTCACCAGCTCGGATGGGGATGCACTTTTCGACAATTTCCAGCTGCCGCCACCGATAGCAACGCTAGTGAAAACTAACAGAGATCAACTAGCAGCAGATGGGTCTTCACCTCCAAGGCAGAGTAGTCGGAAGCAACGGAAACCAACACTACTCCAAGTCGACCCCAAGAAGAAGCGTTACTAGCTTTTCAAGGGGGAGAGGTGTTGGAGATCCACGGTTCCCCAAGATTGCTCGTCGTTGATTTCTGGTGCTGTTTACACTAACTCACTAACATGTGTTTTGGTACGCTTTTTATCAAGTCAAGGTCAACCATGACTTGAATTAGTTTCACTTTCGACAGACCACGTCGCACGTGGCTGATGCGATCAAAGCTCTCTACACGAGCTCTGGTCTTGCTCTTGTATTAGCGTGGGAAGGTCGGTTCTAGCGTCATCAAGGGATCAGGTACCGTTACCTGAGTAGGTGCTTTCCTTCGTTATGGGCAAGAGTAATATTAATGGACGATAGTGAGACATCGACAATATCGGAGTTAGCTGGACCATCACACGAACACTTTAAAAGCTGCTTGAGTGTCCTGTCTGTCCGACTTTCTTCAAGTCCACCACTGCGACCTGAAATCCGTTTGACCCGACTTGAGGCCAGTCAAACACAGGCGCCAAGTCTTCAACCAGAAAGTCACAAATCTGAGCAAACGAAGGAGGCTGATGGCCTAACGAATGCAGCTGATCCTCGGTCAAACTTACACCATCGAAGAAGGCATACGCGACGGTGTTTCCAACGGAGTAGATCTTTGTGAGCGGAAGGCGTGTTGAAGCAGGAGGAAGCTTCTTGAGAGCGTTGTCGACGGTTTTGTCGCCGGTGGAGATTTCGCCGGCCGCGAGTCGATCGACCACACAGATGAGACGGTTGAGCTTGCGGACACAGTCGGCAACCACTGTGGCCTGACGGGAGCGATGACTCGCGGTCAGGGTGGATGACGTCATCGCCGAGGTGGAGCGTCTATCGTGGACGGAGGACGACACCGACATGGGAGTTGTCCGCGCTGTCGAACGCTGAAGGTCCAGCAGTTCGTCACCCTTACCTGTGGATGCAACAATTGCACTATTTAGTGGCACGTTTAGTCGAATAGCGTGACCGTCTAGTTTTACGATCTCAGAGGGGTTTTAGGTTAAAAATAATCCGGTAGAAGCAATCACTGCAGTGCTGAAATCGATCACGGAATTAGACCGGGTTGCCTAATCTAGTCAAATGGATCCACAAAGCGCAACAACAGTCGGTTAATGTTTCGCACGCTTTATAGCCGAGTCTACAGTCGCCGTGTTATTCTTTCCTTAAAATGTAAACCACCACATGGTAACAAATCACTCTTGTGGTGCAAAAACAAACGACTGCCACAGACAGTTTGCGCTGACTGCGTGTTTGGTAAAAACCACAGACGAGGGCGTTTCTGGTGGCAGTCGCAGAAGCTACCATTCGGGCTCACTTGTGCCATGAACTGATACAGCGATAACACCGGTCCGCGGGTGTTCCTGGGGGTGAAAGCACGAGCTACTCTGGTGGCTGCCGGAGCCAGATTGAGCGTCGAGGAGTTCAAGAAGGTGGCTGCGTGGAACGCAGTTCTCCAGAAGACGAGCCAACGCAAACCGGGACTTGGAAACCTCAGCCTTTCGCTCCAGCAACTAAAGGGATGGATAGAGATGAGTTGCGGAGTTGACAAGAACCAACCATCTACAAGCGGTGGCAACGTGTGGCTACCGGCTGAAGAGCCTGTAGTAAATTATGTTTATACACACTCCTTAATCCGGTCGCGCTCCAGCCTCCGACACAGGGTTCCCTTTTTCGTAGCATATCTTGGAGTATCCCCACACTTAGGTCTCGATGTTAGCGCATGTATGACTCACACATCTGAGGTATAAATACACACGCGCAAATCCCACACACGACACAACGACACCAACGTGGTTGAACTCTGAAGTAAATGGTTGTGTCCACGTCCTCTCCGGTCTTTTTCTTCATCGTGGGTATCAGGGAAGAGTAATCGGGCCAGGGTTAAGTCAATGGCCCCAGCGTGGTTCAGGACCAACAACTAGCCCTTCTACATTTCCACAGCCCCCTTGAAATTACCATGGTTGTGCGGGTAGGGCGAACTTGAAGGGGTTGCAAGACCCAGTCCCTCAAAGGAAACGCATGAGGCTCAGTTTGCGATCTCGACAGACGCGAATGCACATAGGGGAACTATGAGGAGTAACAAAGAGGATGGGAATACTGTGCGAAGTCAGCACATGAAGCTACTTCTGGCAAGAATAGAAGGCCTCTAGATCTGCTAAGGAATTTAGTGTACTCCCCGAAACTCTGTATATTTTACATAAGGTGGCAATTGATCCATGTACAATTTTCCGACCTGTTATGCACACGATTTCCAATCGACCGCGCTCTCATCCTATTGGCCCAACGTCGCTTCGAGTATCAAGGTCACGCAAGGCATACACAATTGGGCGCTTGCGCATTTTGCGACCGGAAGAGCAAAACGCTCTCGCCTCTGCACCCAGAAAGTGCGTGCACCTTGGTGTTTTGAATAATGCCATTCCAACATAAAAGTACAAGGATTGACGGGTGTTGGTGGTGGTGGTGGCGGTGAGAATTGCGTTTTGGATTTGAGGAAGAGTAAAGACGTGATCATCCGCAGTGCCCAGGAAAAGAAAAACCAAGCGGTCACCTAGCAGGGGGGGAACGGATGTAGCCACCAACAGACAGGACTCACCAGTTGAATCCACTTGATTGTCCACTCGCGAAGTCGGCCCGTTTGCCACGGCAGCAGGCAGACGAGGGCGATAAAGACGCCGTGGGCGAAGACGGCGTCGGGCAGAGTGCTTGCCCACAGTGCCAGGGAGCTACAAATAATAAAAAAAGGTGAAGAAGGATTAGGAGACACGCCAATCGCTGAGGAGGATGCACCTGCAAGACGACCTTGCGGGACCTCGGGAGTTTTTGAACACCAACACGGACACAGGGATTAGCAGTACTAACACACATCTGGGGTCCTTGCGTTTGTCGCTATAGGGTAGCGTAACCAATGGCTTTGGGAGTCTAAGCGATTGTTTCATCATTAACCCCCACTTGGTGTCATAGCAGGCGGGTTCGGTAAGTTCTGTGAAGCACGTTACGTAAGTCTGTGCTCCACACATTACTTACGATCCACCCTTCAGAAAATCCTTTTAGAAGAAAAGGTCCGTCCATTCATTTCGTTAAGGGATTCGTGTTGATTCAGGTCCAATGACCCAGTCCTCGAGCTTCCGGCAGACGTCCCCTCTATTCACGACCTCACCGTCAGTCACGTGAGGCCACGTCACATTAACCACTCTGCATGTCCCACCACATCCACCCGTTTTAGTCATGTGACCTCACAGACACCTGTGTTTATTTTTGTACATGTCCACTCAACCGTAAGTGTGCACGGCACAAATTGGTTGACCTGTCTAGTAAACGGTTGTGCCTTCTCCACTCCGGTCTTCTTTATTTTCACGGGAACACAGGGTAACGTATTCGGCCTAGATTGTCGCAGTGGCCCCGGCGTGGTTAAAGACAACATGCCGGGAGAGGAGAGGTGAGTTGATGGCCCTACCACGACCTCAGGACAAAGTGGCAGCCAAGAGTAGCCACGAGTACCTTGAGAAATTAGTGTCCGCATTAAAAAAAAGCGATTTAGCAGTAGGCTGAGGCCTCACCCGGGGTTAGTTGAGGAATAGGGGAGTTTGGCGAAGCGGGAGATCGCGGAGGTTAAGTGAAGGGCGGCAAACAAGGCGGTCACGATCGCGGTGCTGACTAGCGGGGTGACCGAGGACGTGCCAAGGGAGACCGGCAGGGCTAGAAGGAGGGCGAGGCAGGCGAGGAGGCTGGCGGTCTCGAGGTTTGGGGGGCGAACCCATATCGACCCGAAGTCCAGCAGCAGAGCCGGTGTCTTTGTGGAGAGGGACTCCGTTGTTATGGGACTATCAAAACGACCGAATATCTACAAAAAGATGACTGATGATACGCCTAGTGTGTGGCACATAGCAGAATGACAGTGAAGGTCAAGGTAGTTCATGGTATCTCACGGTAAGGGGTTTGTACCAAGGCATTTTACACACTACGTGTTTCCTATCAGAGCTTGAAAAACGCAGGACTGAGGATAAGAACGAGGAGATATCAGAATTTCAACCAAAACAAAAATTCAAGCCGAAA
Organism: Mesocestoides corti; assembly: GCA_900604375.1. Taxonomy (NCBI): domain Eukaryota; kingdom Metazoa; phylum Platyhelminthes; class Cestoda; order Cyclophyllidea; family Mesocestoididae; genus Mesocestoides; species Mesocestoides corti. Next base: position 14,092 of record UXSR01005564.1, read on the forward strand.
GTACTGTGTTGGGGAGAAGGCGGTGAAGCCGTTTTTGAGAAAAAACCCACACATTCCTTCCAACAAAATCAATAAAGGCCGATACAAAAGGCAAGCGGATCGGACGGCAATGTATTCAAGTGATGGGGCCTTATAGGCGAGGATAAATAAGGAACAAATTAGACCGATGTCCAGGTTAGTTCGCAATCTCGATGTGGACGATTTCGGATTACGTTGCGTCGTGGCAGTGCTAGGTGAACTGATGTACCAACGGGCCAGACATACAGCCCCTCGGTCGACTGGCTATCAGTAAAACAGTGAAGAAGTCAATTTATGGATGGCGAACTAGAGGCACTGGCTTTTTCGCGAAAATCTGGCTTGCCACATGCGCTTAGTACCTAAAAGCTTTTAACCACTTCAGATAAACGCGCTCAGATAGGGAAGCGCTTCTCCACCAAGTACAGAACAATTGTTCAATCTGTTATCGGAGAGAGAGAGTTATACCAAAACTTTCAAAATGGCCAAGCAATTACGCGACCCACGGGGTGTACATACTCAAGTAGAGGACAACTGAATCGATTTTGGGGAAGATACTTCAGAAGACAGCTTCTCACGCAGCCCTCCCCCACAACGTACACTTTGTAAAAAACCAGTAAATTGGAACCGGAAAAGGGGCACCTAGGGCGTGAAATCAAACAACAACAAAGTTAGATTCATTGGTGACCCCCTCACCCCAGCGACAGCCGCAAAGCATCGGGGAAAAACACACGAAAAGTGTGACAGAGGGCGGGGGGGGAGAAGAACACCAAGTCGTTTTGCCCGACGATTGGTTGTCACAAGAACCGCCAAATTAATCACACTTTCTAACGAATTCCCTTCAAAAAGAAAACACTTGTGAGGGCTTTAAACCCGCTCACAAAGTAGACAGATATCGCAGGAAATTGTTGCCTTTTGAGCTCACGCACTAGCGGCACACGGATTTCGCACTCTAGTCGAGTTTTTTTTGAAGAATCTAGACACTAGGAGATTGCTTTTGGACACGCACAGAGACGGACGCCGGTGCTACCTTCAGACAAAGTCCATAATCGCCGACACTGCGGACAGACTGTGCGTGAGCCACACCGAGACGGAAACAGTTTCATGTAACTTGGCCGTGTCACTGCGGTGGTAAATTGTCAAACACAAATCAAGCGCAGTCTCTAACCCCAGTGACTAAACCGCGTGTCAAAGGTGGAGTTTAAGGTTACGTTTGTACGATAAATCCCGGCCGTGACAAACTCCTGCGCCTCGGTAACAACACGCAGGCCTCTGAAAATCAGCTAATCTGCTTCGAGACGCCGAGGACACGACACCCCGGAACAGTCAGGCTGCCAGTGTGCACGGAAGTGGTTTTTTATTGGACAAAATCTACTATGCAGGTGTAGTTCAACCCGAAAGCGATTACTTTCGGCGTGCTTGGATCGTCGCCGGTAAAAAAAAACTACAGCCATTAATAATCCCCCGAGGAGGAACGCGGACATGGCCGAGGATTGGCACTTTTCAAGCAACTAACAATGTCACCTTGTTTGTTTTTGTAGACTTGGAGAGCGCAAAACAGATATTTAAATCGGGTTTGCGCCATTGCCGCAGTGACGCTTTACCTGAACCCGAGAATACAGTGGATTGAATGGCCAACAGTAAATTTCTCACAGGATGCGTGCCGAGTTAAGGCAAATAACAATGACAATGTTGTTGGCGCGTTTCCTCAGACCTTCCCACAGCCATGTTCCTGACGGTCATTTCCTAATGCTTTGTTGTGGGCCCCAGCATGTGGTCTTGAACCACGCCGGGACCACGGAATTAACCCTGGCCCGATTACGCTTCCCTGATACCCGCGATGAAGAAAAAGACCGGAGAGGACGTGGACACAACCGTTGGTATCGTTGTGTCGTGGGCGGCATTCGCGCGCGTGTGCGTATTTATACCTAAGATGCGTGAGTCACAGATGTACTAACATCGAGACCTAGGTGTGAGGATGCTCCAAGATAAATATCCGTGTGAATGAGGGGCGAGTTGAGGATCCGCGCGGCTGGCGACATGCTGCGAAAAGGGGAACCCTGTGTCGGAGGTGGACCGACCGGATTAAGGGGTGTGGGTAAAATCGACTCACAACAGTTTCTTCGCAAGTGCCATAAACGTATTTGGACGCTGTCGACAACCTCGGATAATTCCGTGATCGACACGCCTTCCACGGAACCAGCGATTACTTTTTGGTCCCAGGTCCAAAACATGCGTAAAGAATGTTGCACGATGATATTTGGCCAAAAATACGAACCATAAACTCGCCAGAAACTCTTTAGTACGTCGAGCTCGGAGTAGGGGACGGACCCACCAAATCACCAGTGAGTTGTGCATTATAAACACGAAAAAACATGCAGACTAAATGTGTCTGTTGGCAAGTCAGCTTACGCATTTCTGCGGTTTCCCTTCAATGGCCAAAACATAATGCAGGAATGTCAAAACAACGGAAGTGGGAAGGCTAAGGCGCCAGCCCATGAGTCATCGTGGCTGTACACATTTAAGAAATGCGGCAGGGAGTAAACATTTGAGGTGAAGCGATGGTCACACACATCGAAACGGCCATTTGAAGACTAAGGAAGGAAACAAAAAAAGATTTTCCAAGTAACGCCCATGATTCACGTGGACAAGTAGCATTTCTACTTGTAGTGCCTCAAGGGGCGAGAACGAAGAGAAGCGTGGTGGTGAAGTGATTCAAGCTTGAAGCTGCACGAGGGTTATAATGCAAGAAGAGGGCTGGTAACTGGAAATAATGAAGTACATGAACACGGCATTGTGGATAAGTGTTTGCGCGCATACACACACACACACACACACACACACACACGCATACACGACTATGAGTCAGCGCGCAGTTCGCCCGCTTCACGTGTCCCTCCTTCCAGCACTCAGTCCGTGTATCTGCCGATAAAAACGCTACAAGAGGCAAACTTCCGTCGAAACGTGAGGGTGCTGGAGTGGAAGAAGAGGAGGCCAGGCTCGTGGGTACCACCAGACCCGCTTCATGCCCAACTAGGAAGCGACCGCCAGCATCCGGACACTTTCGGTGTGTGTGTGTGTGTGTGTGTGATTAATTCTCCTGCCTCCCGCTAATTGGTTAAATTCACAGTGACTTTCGTCAATCGAGTATTTAAATCACAACAACGATTAGCGGACACTTCAAGGTGAGACAAATCGGAGATTATTATTGATAGAAAGTGAAGAGGTAGGAGCCGGAGAGACGGAGCGTAATTCGGACATGAAAAAGGCTAGGGACACGTCATGGCGCGCCTGCTGTGCGGCGGACTTGCTCTCACCCCCTACGACAGGGGAAGGGAGGAAGGAAGAGGTGACTCATGCGTGTCTCCATTCCTTACCCCACCCCTCTCCCACAGGCTGCGTTCTGCGTTCGACGAATGCGCTGGAAACTGCTAGACTAGACTGCACGCCGGGCAAAGGGTGTTGGGGCGATCGGCGCTCAGACGAGGGTCTGTGGCTGGTGCACCGACCGCGAGTGCAGTGAGATAACTTGTCGGGTGGGTTTCGGTAAATTAAACGACGCCACCCGCATCACGCACGTGTGGGCTAGGTGAATGGGGGGTGCGGGTGGACTAGGTCTGCTTTTGCAGACGTCTGGCGGCACAGAGCAAGTCTGTGCGACAAAGAACTGTTGATTCTTGTCTGAGAGGGGGATAGGGGTGCAGGCGACAAGAGTAATCGGCTCGACTAATTCAATTATGAAGCAAGACTAGGAATCGACGGGAAATCGCGCGCAAGTTGGCTTGCAGGTTTAATTGAGATCGACCAAACCGAGGATAAGTTATGACGACTTAATAATGAACCAAATCAGAAATCATGCATTATGTTTAAGGCTATAATTCAGTAGTAATGACCTGCTCAAGTAAGTCGCGGCTCAGAATAGCCTGATGGAATTAGGCATACTTTTGCCTTCCCACAGGCGAACGACCGATATATCCCGCCCTAGTTGGTAATAATTACCGTAGCAAATACAGGCACTGTCACCAGCGTACATGTGAACGTCAAATCACACCACCAGGTGGCATTCAGTCAACATGGGGCCGTAGAAGCCGTGTTGAATTGCGTGAACGGGGATACCTCTAGCCAGTAACGGCTGTGGTGGTGGTGGTGGTGGTGATAAGAAGACGACCAGTACATGTTAATGTCAAATGACAACACTAAGCGGCATTCAGTCCACACAGGACATAGACTTGAGTCAAAATGCACACGAGTGTGAGGCAAGACTTACCAAAAGGAACAGGAAAGACGCTAGGAGCAGGAACAGAGTGAAGACTACACACGCCTGACGCAGGGTCACTGGAAGACACACTGAAGTCTAAAACAAATCAATAAGGAATCAACGTCAAGCGTCGGATAGACGTAAAAGGGTGTGGTGGTTAGGCAACATAACGTGTTTAGATAATGCGGCCGTCAGCACACTAAGCTACTACTATGCGACGACGATAAGGGGTTTTGGCGAGTGTCAGTAAAACGAAGACTGCCAGACTCGATCCTGATTCTAGACAGGGATCACTGCGCCACAAGTAAGAGCGCCCGCGGGAGCCGAGTTAAACGCCGACATCAACTGGCGTTACTTACAGCGATTAGATTAGTTGTAGGACAGCAAAACAACAAGCCCAACTGTTTGGTACATTCAGTCGTGTTTGCACTAGATGTCATGCGTGGACAGGTGAGTCATCCTTTGCCTTTATCAGACAGGGAGACATGCCGACTGAAATGTATGTTTAAAACAGGTGGTTTAAAACACAACATTTAACAAAAACGATAGGACTTCCAAGCTATTTCGGTGATTCTTGTGCTGCCGTAGAGTCAGGGACGCGAACACACGCACACACACACACACACACACACAAGGCACTTTGTTAACTGATATGACCTGGTTTGATAAACATTCACACGCGGGAGGACAGGAAAAATGCGTGCGAAGCAAGACGTGAAACCCTACACCGGGGTGCGAGACAGCGAGGAAATTTTATGCAAACGGAACAGACAGGCATGCGATAATCCACTGCTCCAACGTTTGGGCAAAATTTAACTGGCTAGCGATTGATGGAGTTCTTGGCGCGAGGCTGCAAATTGTTCGGCAAAGAGGAAATCAAGGCGAGGAAAAACGTGGGGAACAAGACTCGACAAATCCCGTAGCAGTTCCTGATTGTACAGATGTTTCGGACACCGCAGAACGTTTAAACACGAACCCGGACACTTGACGCGAAAAGTCAATTACCCTAGCAATAGTACACACACGTCCGGAGGGGTAATAGAAGGAAATAAACTGAGAATTCCAACAGCGATCAGAGTTGGTTCCATGAAAACCAACTTAGCACACTGCTTGGACTGCACGAGTTTGGGGCATAATATTGGATTTCTGGAAAAAGGAACTGAGATGGGAAGTAAGACCGACCTTTGCTTGACGATAGTGCTTTAAGAGATGATCAAGAAACACTGAAAACTGATTTAAATGGCGAAGATGCAAACGCGTGAAAGTGGCCACAAAACGAGTGTGGTTGAAATGGCATTTGCGTGGCTATGAGTTGGCCAAAATGCTTTGTTTCTTTGGCGTGGCGAAGGAAATGGGTGTGCGGAAGGCTACACAACAAGTGCGCAGGGAAAAAGGCCAAAACGCCAGACCACTACGCACCGACCTAATCAAATGCCTCGGCTTTCATTACGTCGGATGACTAAGCATCGCTGGCGAATTCACCAGCGCGTGATGACTTAGCGCTGCACCACACGTACACATGATAATCCACTGTTATTCATCTGCCGCTAATTGTATAACCGTTTTCGGGAGTAAGTCCACGGTGTCTATACAAGATGACCCAGATTTCGAGGCTCAGCTGCTGTGGGATTCACGAACATGCTGATGAGACTTCCGAAGGCAGAGGTAAGGCAGGCGTGGGATATATAGAGGTCTTTTGCTTATTATTTAAATTGGAGGTTGATTAATCCCTATCACAAGCATCAGCAGACCACCTTGTTCAGCAATTTGATGCAGATGAAATCAAGGAAGGGTCGGTGGAAGACACCAGTGCAACAGGAAACAATTGACATCGACGACACGAAAACAAACCGTTTAATGGAACCAAAAAGTGAACAAGCGAACGCCATTTGGAACTTCAGCAGACGTAAACAGGGGTTTGGAAATCCCATGTCAGCAAAACTGCACAGCACCCTCGAATTACATTCGGGTTTCTCATGACTATTAAGCTGGGGGTTTAAGGCAGCGGAGCGTAGAACCGCACATTTCGTGTAACGGTGAATTTAATTAACGGCACAAAAGAACAGCGGATTCCTAATAAACCGCGAGAACAGCAAATGCTTGACCTTGACAGTGATATATTAGAAATAGCCTTACCCAAAATGAATCATGCAATGCACTGATACACTCGGGCAGATGTTGACTTCATGCAAATAATGTAATGTCGAGGATTCGCTAAATATCCGTGGTCAAAGTACGTCCTGGAAACCTTTGTTAGATACTTTTTCGGATGAGATGATAACATGAGTCAAACGAGGACCAATGACCGCGAACACAAAGAAAGTGAGGTTTAACATAACTTTTTCAATCAAATGTCGGAGAAATCACGAGAAAAATGGCAGTTTGGAAAGAAAGCGGCAGTTTTAAGCGAAAAAAAAGGAGCTTACATCAAGTCGACGGATTGACAGGACTCCCAGTAGCAGTAGACACCAAATCACGATACAGGGGTAGATCACCAGGGCGAGAGAGATTCTGGCGAAGCAATAAAGACAGTTTTAACAGGAGCAGATAAAGTGCTGGACCGTGGAATAGACCTAGAGGTGGATTGAGGAATCTCAAATGAGGTTGAAGGCTGTCGTAACACAACCCCGGCGAGTTACCTGACAGAGTCACGTGATTCGGGTCTAGGGTAAGGCCGAATGCGCGGAGGAACGAAGCACATTGCCATAAGGAACTCGCTTAATGTCAATTCCAATTGCGGAAGCAATGTCAAGCGTGAATTGGTACCTGGCAGCCGCAATATCAAGGTTAATACACGCGCTTCATGCGCAACATTACAACCATACAAAGTGTTCGTTTAGCAAAAAAGAAGCAAAATATGCACAAAGACGAGAAGCGATGTTAGGGCAAACTGTACTACCAAACTATGTAAGCCCTACGATGATTGACTTGTCACACTAAAAACACAAAATGTTACCATGGCATCAGACAACAGGAAGCCAAAAGACTAAGAACAGAGTCGAAATTAGTCTGATAGAAATACAACAAATGGAACTACGACAAAAATTTTATGCATCCGAGGTGAACACAAAGCGCCTGGCCTACGCATTATTGGAGTACATGATTTCTGCGTTCGGACATCAAACCCCTGATGCTCAGGATTCGAAGACAGGCCGTTGACACAGCGACATTTCAAAGGTCGCAAGACATTAATAGCGAGATGGTGCTCACCTAGACACGAGGAGACCACCAGCCAATCCGATGAGCACCAGGAGACAGACCGTCCAAACAGCCGCCCTTTGCACTGACACCAGTTGAGCGCGTCGAAGGAAAAGCGACGACCACAGAAGCGAATCTGCCAGCGGGCACATTACATCGTAGTTGGTGTAGATGGGACAACCCACACAGGAAGTCGACGCGGTCGGGTCCAGGGTTGCCGAGGAGTGCACCAGACGCTCACAACTGTCGGTGATGAGGCAGTGTGGACAGTCCGCGGCCTCCAGCGAGGGATGAGGCGGAGGAGGGGGGCAGAAGGTGGGCCAAGAGAAGTCGGCGGGGTGGGTCTTGATGGTGTGACAAAGCCCAACAAGGAGGTGCAGAGGCTCCGTGAAAGATGGCGGCAAAAGGGCTCTCTCGAGGCGCGAGATCATCGTGTCGGGGACGTCCCACGAAGATCGTGAGCTAAGCAAAGACAGACAAGGGAAAAGCGTACTGGCAAATAGTGAAAAACAAAACCATCAGGAACAAAAAAATGCAAACAACGGCAACAAAGATGCTCACTACGGAGGGGCAGTTCCGTGGTTGCATTGTCCGGTCAAGCAGGCATCAACTTGGTCGCCGCCATACTCGTCGCCTGCGTCCTTGCGATGATCCGTGGTCTTGAGCTGTCGAATCACGGACTCGCGAAGCGCGGATATCAGGACTTCCTTGTCACCGTTGGGGCTAAAGATGGCATCCAGAGGACCGGCCTCGGAGTTGGTGGTGTGTCCGTCGCCGCGGTTGGCAGAGGCTCGAGCAAGGCGCGCAAAACAGGGCGCAAGACTTCCCGTGGAAATCGACTCTCCAAGAGTCGGCCACCGAGAGTCGCCGCGGTCTGCAGATGCCTGCTCCTAGAGGTACACGCGGATATTTATAAGAAGGCAGCTGAGAAAGTAGTCGGTTTGAACTACGTAGACTCCTGAATGGGCCATCACGTGAACTGACAAAATTGGCGCAAGCAAACGTTATTTATGTGTGGGTTGAGCTTAGAATTATTGTAGGAATGGAATTGTGGTATTGTAAGGACCTGACGCAAGGTCTCAGTACACCGAACGACAGCACATTCGATGGCACTGCCTTCGACACGGATTCCAACAAGGAAAAATACTTCTAAAGTACGGGAATGAATTTATAGTGTTCTTGGTGCCAAAATTGTGTCTTACAAAATGTGTAATTATTGATATAAACGTTTTAGAAGTGATAATTTCGATCTCTGTGACCAGCCACGCCCCGAATGGAAGCCTCAAAAGTTGGAAGATGCGGGATTGGAAGCTCTCTCCCAGCAAGAGCATCCAGCTTAGTTGAAAGTCACCCAAACAACAATTTCCAAGCGTTTGCACCGAATGGAAAAAATTCAATAACGTGGAAGTTGGGTTCCACATGTGTTGACCGAACACAAACTGAATCAACGAATGAACACATGCGTTGCACTGCTTGTGGAAATCCCAAACGTAAACAGTCGTGGGTGGATATCGGACGACCACTACGCCGACGCCGTGACAGGACATTCACTTGAAAAATGTTCGCCTGTGGGACATAAAGGGTGTGCCTTATGACGAACTCCTGGAAACTGGTCAGAAGGTGGTAACTGCAGGAAAGTGCACCCGACAATTGACAAACTGATCGAAGGACCTGATCGGGAAAGGCCGTCTACTGGGCAAGGAAGCAGGCACGTCACACTGCTGCTGCATGACAACGCTCGACGTCACTCAGAAGGTCCGCTTGAACAAAGGATATTCACCAGACTCGGCCCCATCCGACTACCATTTGTTCCAGCCAATGCAGCATGCCTTAGTGGATCAACAGTTCAAAACGCTGAATTCGTCGACGATGACACTGCCTCCTCGAAGCCTGCAAGTCTCTACCGCGACGGTATTCGTATGTTACCTGAGAGGTGGCGCAAGGTCACAGAAGAAGATGGACAATATCTCCAAGATTAAGTTCGTTGTTCTCCGTTTTTTGTATTAAAAAAAATTTGCTGGAAAATCTGCAAGTTAGTGAGGGGTCAGGAGCAAGTGAAGCCCTCCTGAATGGTATTCAACATGTGGACTATGCCACGCCGGGAACAAAGGAATCGCCATGAGCACACGAAATGAGTGGATTCTACTCAGCTACCAATGGAAGGACGATACTAGTTTAAGGAACTAATCATCAAGAACCAGGAAGCACTGACTTTACAAAGATGGAGATACAAAAAAATCATATCAGAAGATTTCCTTAATGGCTTTATCGGATGGGATTAGTTCATCTACGCAGCCAGGGGAAAGATTTACGAAAAATCCACGAATCACACAGCACATAAAGATACATTCAACTTCGATGGGATTCAGAATACCCCTTTTTTTCGGAAACCGCAATCAGTCGTTTATGATCAAGCATAATTTGAATGCGTGTCATACAATTATTGTATATGTGATGGGTCGTCGAATACGAATGGAATTTCAGATATTTGTAAAGTGGTATTTTACACAGTTGATTTAAAGATAACAAACAAACAAACGCACCAACGTATCGTCAGGACTCTTGCATAGCTGAACAAAGAAAGTCTCCAAGTGGACCTGTCTACCGTTGCCCGAGACTGTGGGTCCGATTTCACCCTCATAGCCCTCCGGTAGCTGATCGAAGGTCGCTCGTGACACGAGAACACGACTGAAGGGAAATGCAAGTTGCGGAGGCAAAGGCAAGTGGAAGGGCCCTTGCAGGACACAAAAATGACCAATTACTCACCCCGACTGCGCCGCACCTCGAAGATGGCGCCTCAGATGGACCAGGTCGGGCCCTAGAAGGTCAAAGGTCAACATCGACTGGCCCAAGACCGCCGCGTAGGCCTCGCCTGTGTGGATCGCGATGCGAGCCTCTAGGCGCACCCGCGCCGAACTGGAGATCGAGCTAAACACACAAAACAACTCGCAGCAATTACCTCTGTTTTTAGTGACCATACCACTCGGGCCGGTTATTGGAAGACACGCGCAGGTATCTACATCTACCCGCGGTTTCGATGAGTGAAATAATGATGCGTACGTCAGTCATTAACTGCTTTATGGAAGGCACCAATATTTAAAAAAATATATCAACAGTAGTGTACAAGGTTGTAAATATTGTATCCGTGTGACACCCAAGCTTGGATAGCGTACGCCTGAATTCGGAGAAAAGAAGACAACCGATGAGGACATGCTCGGGAGCTTTCAACTGGTTTCGGAACATTGATTACAAAAAGAGGACTAAAATACTTAGGACTGCAGTGGATCGTGATGATTCACGTCCATCAATTCTGTCGGCGTTTGTCCAGACACCTCGGTAATTCCCCTTTGGAGTAATCCGCGTGTCTGTTCGGCCCTCCTTGCCCACGCATCCACGTCTGACTGTAATATAAGCACACACAACATTGCATGCACATCTGATAAGGGGTTGTGCCTTCGTCGTTACTGGGCCGTTATGGTTTCACGATGCACACAAGAGACTCCACAAGTAACGGCTCCGTCTGTTATACCTTTCGAACCTTCTACGATTCCCAGGAACGACTGAGAATCTGAGAACATCCCATGTTCTGGGCGCCAATGGACAAGTCAGCCCTTAAACTGTCCCAGAGTCACTTCCCATTCACTACGCTAATCTCCAAGCTATGAGGAAAGAATAACACACACATGTGGACTAGTTAGGTGGACGGTTGAGTCTCCCTCTGCCTCCGTACCTTCTCGTTATTCCTCTATCGTGATCACGACAAATAAAGCAACAATGACGTTCCGGGGCCACAGAATGAGAAGGTGCAACGGTCAAAGGAAGGGAAGGAGAGGAGTGAAAATAGAAGAGGTGGCACCAAGGCGCCCCCAATGCAACACCGGCAAAACTTCGAATTATTTAAATAAGTCCACCCTTTCAGTCGACATTGACTTATTTACTGATGACATTTCTGAGCATTACGTCCGTCGAATGACCAACCCAACACAATCACACCGGGGGAGAATCTTGTTAATTGGTTCTGCACCTCAGAATTCGCAATGGTCAGAACTGTTCATGGGATAATTAAGTTAAGACGGTCCTGCTGTGTACGTACACGAAAAACGACGAAGTGGCGCACGTTTACATTTCAAATCAGCTTTCGCTGCCTCACTACAAGGTGGTAGTTAGGGCGGTAACTTGCACAAGCGCGCTTACATACATGGTTTTCATGAGATAGAGTCATCAGTTAGAAGTACTGGTCACACTATCACCTCTGCAAATCGACTTGGACGTGTTGGAAGTCAAAGAAGGCATGCGAATGAAGTTGGAACGGTTTGGATAGCCATCGAGGGCTCTGCCACTACAGTGTTACCACAGAACTACAAGTTATCAGCATTAATAGCGGCACTGAAGTAGCAATGCACGCGCGTCTATGGACAAACTCAAGCTGAGTGTTTCATCTAGACGAGGTCCAAAAATGAAATCGAATGGAGTTGCTTTTCCACGACAGTAGCCTACACCAGCTAGAACCTCATAAAAAACAACACTGCATCCTACCAACACACACGAACAAAACAGAGCTTCTTGCTACGTCATTGACCGTAAACCAGTCGGTGCTCGCAATTGGTCCCCTACTAGTCCCTACCTGATGTTAAAGAACGAGTCACATTAAACTCACATCAACTCCTAAAATGACGACATTATATTTGCCTGGGGTTACAGAAAGGCCGAAACGCGGATTCGGTGTACGCACCAATTTTTTGATTACCCTGGCCGGAGATGGTCATTGACCATCAAACTGGCACAAGTGAGGCAACGATAAATTGAGTCCGCAGCGAGCAGCAAAGGTCTATAGGACAAGCACTACGTAAATTAAAGAGAATCAGCTGGCTGGGAGAAGAGCTTTGGAGTAGCTGATCGTATCAACGTCTGGTGCTTGACAATACTCAGTGTTTAAATATAACCGCGGTGCGTAAACAAGGGCATAAAGCAGACGCTGAGCGGCTGTCGCTGTTCCCAGCCATGAACATCTAACTGACTAAAGCCTTGTCCGGCGCGAAAAAGCACATGGCAATTGAACTAACAACAGACTTATGGAGACAAGAAAGAAAAGAACTGCAGCTAGTGGTAGTTCAGGTGATAGAGGCTGCTAGCTGTCATCGAATTCGCACGGTTCCCTGACTCTACGGTAGCCTTGGCCGTGTACGGAAGGTCTTCGATCAAGTTGGATGTCAACAAGTGAATTAAATGGTCAAATTTAGGAAACGAATGAAGGGCTTTGAGGAGCCAAGGCGATTCTCCGACACGTCGGAATCTGAAGCAAAGGAGTCTCCCTTAGAAAAATTGGTCGTCGGATGGCAAAAATGAGGTAGGCGGTGTCATCAGACCTGTCCAACTGGTCATCAGATGTCGGAGATTTGCCGTGTCGAACGTAGGAGCAATTTACCAATAAGGCAACCTAGTGGCTGGTGAAGATGCAGTTTTGTGCCAAGGAATGACAACACAATTGCTCGACTCAACACACAACTACTTTGACTAGCGCTATCACTTGTTCACCTAATTTATACAAGAATTGTTTGAGGTAATCAGACTGCAGTTTCAAATGCCTGAAAACTAGTAAGATTGCGTAACCGATAAGCACAACTGAGACTAAACAGAAATAAAAACACAACATTAAGTGCCGAAAGGTGTGCGTGGAGGTCTAGACTAGTGCACCACTCGTGCCACCACTACAAGGCCTACAGTCCGTCACGTAGAACGCACGGAGGACCAATCCTAATATTCACAGGAGAAAAAAACGACGCCGGTCCCTTAGTTACTGGTCAACAATGTGGCATTCAGTTTACAGGGAAAAAAAAAGACTTAAAAGAATACCATCACGACCAACGTTGTGGAGTGTTTGGATCACACAAGGCTTGAAATAAACCTGAACAGAACTGGGTGCGTCTAATAAAAAGAGGATAAAATATCCTAGCCTATTGATAGATGTGCTTGGTGTGCGTTGTCTTGGCGCCCAAGTCTACATCATCAGACGCACGAGAATCCCCCACCAGGAGAAATTTTGGAAGGTTCCCTTGGAGGCACACATTTGTGTATGGTGAAGATGTGAAATCGATGTCCAATTTCCTAATTATTCATGGCTAAGATAAATGTTCAGGGATGTGGCAGACGTTGGCGCATACAAAATTAGCCGGCATCAAGCAGTAATGATGGCGGACGAACACCAGTCTCCCTAGTCAGGAAATCACGGAGGAACCGCTACAAACAGACAAACACATTGTCGGTATTCCAATCGTTAGTCACCACAACGACGTCTCAACTCACAGCGTCAGCAAGCGCAAGCACACGTGGTAGTTGGGACTTTTACAATATGATTGCACGACGAGGATTCGAACTCTGGACCTTGGTGAGGCCACACAGGCTACAAAACAGGGAGGGAGGAGAAAGCACAGACTACGAGGCGACGAAAGCACAAAAGTGGATGCTGTCAACACTAAATTCAGTTTTTATTTACATCTATTTAACGCACAAATTAAACCCGAGCACCTGTATGCTGGTACTGCTAACCCTCTGGACCACAAAAATGAAACCCAATTTGCTGTCCCCATGATTCTCTACCAATCTCCCGTACAAATCCACACGCTGGGCCGTTTTGTCTGCTACAAAACGCCAATTCCTAAATTCGAACGAGGCAAGTTGGAGTGAGGGCGCTGTGCTCGTTCCTCTAATCGAAGATGCAGCAATGAGGGCATTTTTTAGACGAGGATAAGATTCAACAAACAAATGGTTGAGGTGACGTTCGTTAGTTGCAAGATGCGAAATTGGCGATTTGCGAATAGTTTTGGATGATTTCAGTGGTTTACACGCTGTTGAAAGTAGACAGAACTCCAATTTCGTTTCTCACAAGCCCTGGTTTGAAAAATTGGCAGAACGAAACATCAACGTTCAGTAGCGCGGTTTGGAATGCACGCAGACCGCTCCATAAGGAGTGGCTTGGACACGAGAGATCGATAAAGGAGGCCTTTGTGCATGGGTTTCATTTTAAATTAATTAAACGAAATCACAATTTTATGACCGAATAGGAAGAAAATTTGACCCCAACGGACGGTGAGGACTCCAACACATTCAAAGCAGTCGGTGAGCAGATGGGAGGTCACAAAAGAGGGATTCTTATCGATCAGTCGAAGGAAGAACACAAGAAAGGTCTCAGGGGGTTCAGGCGACAAGGCGCCTGGTTTAACGGAGCCTGAACGGCAGAGACCACACCAAACAGCAGATGCGGCCGGTCAGAGACGTTGACCAATCAGAGCCTCGGAAGGATAATGCGTGACAGTGAGGAATCGACACGTCTCGAGTTGTATAAAAACGAACATTTAAGCCACTCTCGTAAACACTCAGACAATAAAATCGCTTTTTGACGTATTCCTCGTGTAGGGCTTCAAGCAGTTGACCTGACACGCTTGTGAGAGGGGGGACAGCCCAACGGTAAAGTGTGTCTCTGTAGTGGGTGACAAGGCACCAACGCACACATAAGTTAAACAGTCATGGGAGAACGTTTTACATAAACAATCGACTGGGGATGGTGCAGTTTCGCGTAAAACTGAAGGAATAGCGCGTTTTTGCATCCAATTTACCGCATGGGAAATGAATCATGAAACGAATTTTTGAAAAAAAAACTTGCATAAAGCAGACGCATGTGGTTAGGTAAGGCCGTGAGCACTAAGACAGATCACGTGCTGATTAGGCTAACATAAACAATGGTCTGTGGTCATAATGGCCGGACTTCATGAAGTGGGAACCCAAGACAAGGAACACAGCAACCAGACAAGACTGCGGTGCAGTAAGAGAGTAGCGTACATTTCTCCAACTAGTTTGCGTTAGCTGATTAAAGTTGGCACAAGGAGTGTGTCTAGTGTGTTGAATTTGTCGCTGAGAAGTCATTAGCCATCACATCGTTTCAGGAAAGTTTTAGCCAGGGATTTGATCGATCCAGAGACAATCTGCTGTAGCGGATCAAGTCGCATTCGGAATAAGGTTCAAAACCAGAACCCAAACAGCGTCATTTAGACGAGAGGAGGACGTGAATGTGAAAAGGGAAGACGAAGGAGCGGGGCGGT
The DNA here is from genome assembly GCA_900604375.1 of Mesocestoides corti. Taxonomy (NCBI): domain Eukaryota; kingdom Metazoa; phylum Platyhelminthes; class Cestoda; order Cyclophyllidea; family Mesocestoididae; genus Mesocestoides; species Mesocestoides corti. The sequence continues at coordinate 29,659 of UXSR01005564.1, forward strand.
TGGCTTCTTGCAAACATCTCCCACAAGTAGACGAAATGCTTGCTCTCCGACCAGTTACTTACCGCCGTCGAGACGCACGGATACAGACGGTGGATCCAGATGTGAAATCGAGTGGAAGGGGTGGGGGGTAAAAAGTCGACGAACTACCCGCTGCAGAGTGCCCGCAGCCAAGGTGAGAGGGGACACACAAACGCACCCACACAGTAACAGGAACATAAAAAGTGGCGTCAGCGGTGGCAAAAAGCAGTCAACCGACGCCAGGTTGGTGCACCAGTTTTGACAAGAACAACAACATCAACAAGGAAAAAAAGGCACGATGGAACTCCACGAAAAGGTTCTGGCACTCGCTCGACAGCTTGGCATTCGACTAACCACTGGGGCTTCGTATCAATTGTTGACACCTTCGATGCGTACACAGGGGACGAGAAAGACGTCTTATCGAAGACGACCAAACGACCGGTCAGTGGAGTAAGCCTTAAGGCCCCCACTAACCCACCGACCCCCTTGAAGGGTTTTGGCAGCGCTTCGTAAGACGGCAAAATTAATGCTTATCCACAAACCATGAATTCCGCCACACTGAATACAACATTTGACGGGTGATGGTGGAGGACGTATTGCCCTGGTGAGGCGCTATTTTACAGTTTGCAATAGATCCCACACCCAAATTTAGTAGCTTGATGACCGCTTTAAGAAAGACTTCAGACGAATAGCAAAAATTAGATGCTTCATCTCCTCAGGCAAGTCGACAATACCAGGGGAAGGTGGGCAAGGAACAGGAGCAAATTTCGCTTTGCAATGAAAGTGCTAAAGATTAGATTGTGCCAAAATACGATACTAAATTGCCAACACTGACAGTTACTGAAGATTAGGATATTGGGGGGAAAAAGAGGCACCATAGATGGGTAAAAAGATCATACAAAACGAAGTACCCATGGCATTCTACCGTGCATCCAAAGTCCAATTTGTTATTGGTACGATTGTGAACTAAACTATTTGAACAATTTCTTCTGAAAGCAAGAAATTGGTCAGTGCTTAGACCAGACACGTCGGAGGCTTCTGCGTTAACCTGGATTCAGCGTCGGTGGACGAGATCTTCCACAGGCACTCACCTGATGAGTCGTTGGATGGCCAGCGCCAGCTGGACGCAGGAGTGAGCGTGGTCAACGCGCACCTCCGGGTAGCCCGCTACGCACAGGATCTCATTGGGCCTCAAGTGCACGACGTAACAGCCATTAGCCTGATAAAAGAGAAAAAAATTGGGCACTAGGGAAGAGTGTATCAGACCGTTGTGCCCCAATTGCATTAAAATCCTTTTGTTGATATCGTTTGTAGCGTCAGTTTGAAGCAACATTGCTTAACGAAGGTTCTGTGGACCCAGCATCGGTATTGTAATTTTAAATCAAAACAGAATCGTTCCCAACATACCACTGGCAGTATGGAGCAGAATGTATGGGACTACGATAAATTTGTGTGTCTATCTATCAGCGTGGTGTAGCTTAGCGTAAACCACATGCAAAAAAAAATTATTTTTTTCTGAAAACTTGTCCTGAACTTGGTAGGTGGGTCTCACGCCAAGCAGAAAAGCTGACGGACATCGAAGAGGAAACGGCAACGAGAATATCCAGGCATTAAAAGGACTTTTCTACTGTTTCGGGAGGTACCGTCACCCATTTGCAAAAATGAACGCTTTGATGATCCCACGACCTTGAAGGTTGTGTTTTCCACGCTCCGCAATCAACTCCCATCATTTGTTAATCCAATTTACCATCCACTTGAACTCCCAAAGTGAATTATGTTGAAGCAGAAGTCAGACGTGCCGTGTCGCGGTTCTAATGAGGAGTATGCTGATACATTAAAGCAACATCGGCGTGAAACGATGGCAAAAAACAGTTTTTAAACAGAGTTGGTGCAGTGGCAAAAGAAGGTAGCCCTTAAATTCTTACGAATGTATCGTTTTTCACTCGGTAGTGGAAGTCGAAATATGACCACAACGAGGAATGACGTGAGCACACAGGTGGAATCAACTATTTCAAATTGGCGCACGACATTTGAGGCGTGACATTCAAGAAACGGTCTATTTCAGCACAGATGTTCTAATTCGGCATTATTATTATTATTACCCTACAATGGGAGAGGGTTAATTTAGTGTTTGCTCCAATGAATACCACGCTGGATTTAATATCGCTCAACCTAGTGGGACATTATCTGGCTATAAACCACCCCGAGCGCTTTGGATGCCACGGTGATTTAAACAGTGGCCGGGTTTGAGCCGAGAACGCACGATTGTCAACACAACAAGGCAGATGAGAGACCACACGCATCACCCAGGCCTAGACGTGTGTGCTTGAGAATTGATGGGCATCGGACACAGGCGTACCAGGCCTGTGTCCGCTGTCAGGCCTGCGAAGAGGAATAAATCAAAGAGACGCCGCTAAACGCGCCTGTTGGTCGGACACGCAATAAAAGGTCACAAGAGGGCCGCGTTACGGACCGTATTAATTGTCTCTTTCATTCAAGTAAATACACCGCGAAGGTCAGTTGGTTTGGCCTTGAGGGCCGACGAACGCAGACACTTTAAGCAAGGCCTGCAAAGATGCCATTTGGAATCTTACGCGGGATGTTGAAAGTGCCGGTGGAAAACAATGGACCAGAGGGTGGAAATTCCAGGCAGACTGGCACAGCTTCGTGTACCAAGTCCACTATCCACCCTTGTCCTATTGGAAAGTAGGACTTCGGACAAAATGAATCGGACAAATTTTGATTAATAGTGAGGGTTAGGTGCATTACGAGTTCAACTGTCACGACCTTCCAGAAAACTCGGTCTACGAGACCGTCTTTTAGACAAACTTCAGGAACAAACTCCAGGCTTGAATTGGCGTCAGGCCAGTTCAGAAGTTGGTCAAGGCGCACCTTCGTGCTTTCTCCACCTTGAGCGGTTGGAAGGCGGTAATTTCTTCCGCCTTCTTGACTGCAGGTCTAAATTCTGGTTACTGGAGATCAGGGCCAATGCAATACACGAATTTATACAGGTGAAGAATCTCGTGAATACATAACATCAGACATGTCTGATTAAGTGCACGTACGTAGAATGCATAAATTCGATTCCAGAGGCACCACCCACTGGAAATTTGTTGACTGAGAGGAAGGGCAGGAAGAGGATGAGGGGTGATTCAATGTAGCTACGAGGCAACTTCCACTCTTGCCCGCGTTTTTTATGGATATGTAAATCCCCTTACGATAGACGTCGGAATTGCATTTCCGACCAAAACACGCACACACACGCCCAAGGAAAACGAATTGGCCAAGGGAGTTGGGCTTATTGGCAGGCGTTACATCGAGTGGCTGTTGATTTAATGCGCACACATTTAGGTGATTTGACAAAGCACGTTGATTTAATTGATACGTTAGGCGGAACGCGACACTACTAGTAGTTGACGTCCAAGTGACGTAAGTGTGAAATTAAGGAAAAAATATCGTTAGGATGAAGCAAAAGCACGAAAAAAAATTGAAACGCACCTCAGAAAGCGCCTTTATCTGGGAAAGGAGTTGATTGGTAAAGGAAACCACGTGTGCTGGCGCAGGGTTGGGGAGGCGCTCGGCCTCCTGCGACTCCGACCCGGCCACCGAGCCATTCGAGGTACAGAAACCGACGAGCTCGGCGTTGAGGAAACTGGGAACGAGAAGCGGAAAGGGTGAGTGCAAAAAAGGCCAAACACATCCGGATTCTCCATGGTCCGGTGTCGGGTTACGTGTAAGACGACGCCACAGAGAGCACCCTGGTTCACTAACCCGGGTGGAATTGGTGATGAGGGGCCCCAAAACAGTCGAAGTGTTGTGTCTCCAGGGGAAATAAACACGTTACAATACACCAACCACCTCAAAACACACTCAAAACGAATTTCGCTGGCTAAATTCGTTAGCAAAACTAGAGGTTGGGAAGCCTTGAATAACTAGAAACTGGGCGTTTGATAAACTTCCTGTCCAAGACTTAGTGCAAGACGAGGGTGGTTGATAAACTGCTTCGCACAAGTGCTTAGGAAATAAACCACAGATATCGTGGGAAGCCATCCAGGAGTGCAGGTAACAAGAACTACAAACTAGTCTTGGGACATTTTCGCTAAATTATCAAGCAAATCGACATGAAGTAACACGGAGGGGGGTTTGAAGTGTTTCAATGTAGAAGGCAATGCCCTAACGCAGGGCTTACACACAAAGGCCTAATGAATTAGATTAGTTTACGAGTATAAAAGCGTCAGCTTGACATTTATAACGCACATGTAACCTTGAATTAGCCAATAAGAACGCGCAGAGACCACCACACTCAGTCATATGCGTTATTCGGTGTGTGGGACCGAGGTATCCGCTAGAGGGAAAGAAGTGTCCAGTAAAAAAAGGTCTAAGTCGATAATTTTGACAAAGACCTCTGAAAAAAGGGCAGATTTTTTATAGGTTTGTGAAAGATAGCAGAAGGAAGGTGCGAATAGCAACTACGGTGATTCTGCTGAAAATGGGTGGATGCAAATCAACCAAAATAATTCCATAAAAGAATAAGAATCCATTACAAAAAGGCAGCCAATGAGAAGACGAGAACAGATTTCAGGGTTATCGGTGAAAACCGCGACGTCAATACCACAGAAACAAGGCGGCATTTTGAGGTAAAGAAACGAGGAAGAGGGGATCGAGATGCCTTTGGATCTATGTGGTAGAACCAGTTTCGGCTACGACTAGGCTTTCTACGCACCTAGGCCAAATCGAGAGAGAGAGAGGAGTCGGGGTTACGCACTTCGTGTCCGCTTAACTGCAGTTTGACTTTATGACCGCGGTGTGATCGACCCGAAAAGCGCTTAACGGGGGAGTAAGAGAGGGCGGTAATTGAAGGCTAGAGATACCGCGTCGCTTCTCAGGGGGGTTATGGCGCGCTCAAAGGGACAGCGCATGTGACCATTACGCGTCGTATTTACCTTACTTAAACAACCCGCCAGAAAGACATATTTGAAAATCGATCAGCCGTATCAGGTGATTATCTGAATGAGGTTGAGCAATGTGAGTGGCCAGAAATGTTGCAAAGGGGGTTACTTTCATGCCAAAATAGATTCAGATTCTGTAGGCGGATTGAATAAGTATCTAAAGGATATTAAAAAAGGCAGGAAGTTATTTACTAATGATTATGTCCTCACAAGAATAATTAGGGTCTTTCTAAAGACAGCTTCAAATTATTTGGGGGACCATACTGCTGTGTGTGCGTGTGTGTGAAATTTAGAGGCATTCGTGGACATTTGTGGTCGAAATTCACAAGGTGATAGGCGTCCACAAGGGTTTACTCCCAATTTGGGGCCAAGAAGTACTACCAAACAATTAGATGTTTCGCTGTGCTTCGAGATTTTGTAGGTGGGCGAACGATATCGAGTTTGAGTGGGGTTTGGGTGAGTACTGATTTACTCAAGTCGGTTGGTTTGTGTGAGAAGCGATTAAAAGGAGTAAACTCATATGAAACTGACAAATGGGCAGGTAGTTGGTGCCATACGCGGACTGACAAGCCTCTACGTCATTGATGGCGTGGAGGCGAGTCCAAAATGACGAAGCTGACGATGACAGTGTGCAATTTGTAGACAGCAGTGACGCTGAGATGGCTAATTTTGGTGGGGAAGTTCCAACATCTGGTTACTGACTGCATAAATTCGCGGACACGCAGAACATGCGTGACATCCAAGTTGAATGAGAAGACACGGTTAACCCTGGGCACCCCCCTACTCCCCGATTTCTTGCCGATGGCTACCTAAGAGTGAGATGGGATTTGAGTAGGTGACAGAATCTGTACCTCCTTCCACAAAAGAGAAACTATCCTGTCTAATTTTTCTCCACTAACAAGTTGTTCCACCAGCTGAAGTTGGAGTTATCGGCCATCACCAAGTTCCGCCTCGCATATCATCGTATTACAACCATCAACCACTTATGCAAACTTCGAAAATGCGGGAATGAGGCCTTAGTTACCCAGTAGACATTAGTGCAGGCGAACAGTCGACTCGCAAACTAGAGCACAGGGGCTAGGGAAATGTGACAAGTAGCAAAAGATGCCAGGGAGGTTAAATGACGGTTCAGCAAGTTGCTGTCACATACGAGAACATTGGCTGGAGAGGGGTCCACTGCCACAAGGTGACGAAATTTGTCAGATAAGGGGGAATTTGATTGTTAACACAAATTTAAAAACAAGGATAGGGAACCCAAGTACGTCCAGCACAATGTGTAATGAAGGAAAGGCATTCTCATAAAGAGCCATTTTCTTAATGGAAAACAGTGCGATTTTCGAACACTGACCTGACATTTCGAAGGTAAATAACGAGTGGCGACGACCAGGTACACGCGGTTGTAGAGAAGTCGCGTTCCAGTTCTCCAGCCAGAGGCGGTGGAACAATTGAACGAGAGACGAGGCTCTGAAAGAAACGGAACCGGGATTGAACCAAAATAGGGCGTATTCAGAAGACTCTCAAGCCACACATGGCTATTGATATCTTTAAGCGCATAAGGACTTAATGAGAAGACCAGTAATTACTCAACTGGCCCATGCAGACTGCAGGTGCGCAAGCAATTCGGGCTACAGCCTTGGTGACTCAGCCGATTTATTGAAGGTATATTCAGTCGAACAATAAAGCAAGTTTGCATGGGGACCCCTAGGCATTTGCCACATTGGGAATCGGCAGAGACAACTAGGTAACGTCGAAGCACAGATTGGGGCGAAGACACAGGCGAACAGGCCAGGTTTTGGACGACAGATGAACGCGCTGTTCAAGCGTCCCTAGTTGATGGTGGCTGTGTGCAGTGCAATACGCCCATACCTCTTTCGTTTGAGGAAAGGAGATATGTGCAAAAGGCAAAAAACACAAGCTTTTTACAACCGCTAAGAACATGAAGTAACGATGAAAGCAAGACGAAAGCGCCTAACAGACACGGCTGCATTTAGACCAACTGCAAACATGGGAAGGTAATTACAGTTTTTGCCAAGTGAAGTGAAGAAGCAAAAGACGCGCCAGAACTTGAAGGCAGTGATTATGAGAATTGAATAATGAATTGCAACTAGAAGCCCATTTGTTGTAGCAAGCAATTGAAAAAAAAACGAAAAGATGGATGTATTAACTCAGTAGATTCCGCGAATTGAGATTTGGAGTCAATTAAATTATGAGCTGGCAGAATGGACTCAATCAAAATTTACATAAGCACAACTGCGCATCGCCCTAAATGAAAAGAAACCCCCAAAACTGTTGGCCAGCTGGAGCAGTAATTAAAGGGGATTAAGGAGAGTGGACAGTACCTACGAGGAAACAGTTGTTTGGAATGCTCCTGCATTCAACGCCTGCAAAATATCCCACTCTCAGGAGATTAAAACTGGGGAAGGACAGGACAACGATTAGGCGAAATTGGACAAGACAAGAACTTACAAGTTTTTTTTGTGTCAACGTCAGGGCTGACTTTCTGGCGGCGCTGCAAAGCATGACACACAAGCAGCGCCAGCGTTCAAGGTTGTTCGCCTTAGCCAATTGCCAGCCGATGAGGTTGGTGAGGGCGAAGGCCACTAGGTTCACCATTACCTAAACAAAATAGAGGAATAGGATGGTGTTTGCTTTGGTGGATAGCACTTTAAAAAAGGCATGCCACGTTGCCGTCGAATGCACACGCAAATGCCCTGGTGACTTGGTGACAAACCACAAAAAGGACTTTCGACGATGCATTGCAAGGAACTCGATCAATAGGCCGGGTCTTGGAGGTCTTTCTGAGCTCACTGTGCAATAACCATTTTCGTACTTTAAAATGGCGAATAGTTAACCCCGCAATACCGTTAAAGGATGAAGTACCCCCGGAAAAAGTACCGAGGCCTGACTTGGGCCTCGTAATTTCTTTAAAACACTTAAGTTGCGGCAAAGCCAGACATAGACCAAAGTAAGTGAGGTAGTGAATCGGTACCCAGTGCCCGAAAATAAGCATTCAAGAGCCTTTATTTAAGGAAGCAGGAAGCCTACCCCTCTCCAGAACACTACATCAGTAGAATCCCACCAAGAGGCTACTACGCCAGCGTCGTCCCAAGCGTATGGGCGCAAAGGACCATCGAGAGGACAGAGGTACTGTCGACGGCTGAGTCGAGAAGTGTACTTTGTAATGATAACCATGAGTTGATGAACGAAAGCGATGGCTGTACAAAGCAGGATGCGAGTTCTACATCGAAGCTGGCCGGAGAGGAAAACGTGAATGGCCAGACAAAGGCATAGTAGGGGCCAAAGGCCGTGAAAGGTTATCTCAAATGAACTTCCAATTGACACTGATAGGTAGCTGCGATCTAGAGGGAAAAAATGCAAAGGTGAGGTAAATGATAAGTCCCTGCGCCTGTAAGCACGATGGTTAAAATGCTGTTAGTAATAGTAAATTTATAAATACAGTAACATGGGTACATACTCGAAGATAACAGCAGCTTACATACACCCAAGACCTTACAATGGATGACAAACTTACTCTTAGATGCACTTTCGCTTTCATTGAAAATTTGGCGGCATCCAGATAAATGTAATGCGAGATCAGACGATGAGGTTGACTCAGTAATCGATCCTGGTGTAGGTAGGCAAGCCATTGTGAACAACGTCACAACGATGGGGGCACAAAGCATGGCCCTTCGGAGCCGCTTCATTGCCAAAGCTGCAAAATGGCGAGCACACACTGGCTGATTCACCTTTCCACACTGCACAAGTCCCAAAATAGAGGATATGATGGAGCCAAGAAAGAGGAAGGGTTGTTGACTAAGACTGAATTTTGGCGTGACCATCAGCCGGATGGAAGCAAGCACAGCAGAGAAAATTGACACGGTTAAGAGGAAGGAAAAGAAAGTTCGCATGTGCCATAACACCAAAGGAGAAGTGTAAGTGGAGTAAAAAAAACGGACAATAGAACAATGACCTGAAGATTTGCGGCGAAGTTTAGTGGGTGTTGACATCATAACCTAAAAAAACAGGAACAAGAGTTTGACAAAAAGGAACTCATTGAAGTAAAGGGAATTGTAACAAAACGGATTAGCAAAGTGGGAGGATGAAAAAAGGAAACCAGGCTATTAAGAATAGGCTAAATTATTGGACACAATTAACTCTGATACATACAATAAGTAAGCAAGAATTCTAAAAAGTATATCGAAATGGGGTTGGAACATGTGGATATTGCAATTACAAGTAGAGAAGGGGACTAAACATGAAATATCAAAGGCATAGAGCCAAATGTTATAAGGTTTTAGCAAAAAATATAGCCTACAATCTTACTAACCTAATTAAGATATCTATTAGGCAGGTAAATATTTAAATTACCATGATTTCATGGGATGTAACATCGGGGTATGAATAAAACAGTTCTGTAGCAAATAAATAGCAACCAGCTCAAGTAAAAGGATTACCATTCTAAGAAACGATAACCGCACTAAAATTGATGTTGTAATGAAAATGGAAGTAGATGATGGAATATGAGGAGGGGGATTCACATCACGATACCCGCCTGGCCAATAAGAAGTTTGCCCATGATTTTTAAAGTCAACACATACTCGTCAATAGGTATCCTTTACGAATTAAAACATAAACGACTTTCTGCGAGAAGCTAGATGAAGCAAAAAAGGTGAAAATTTATTCACTCTCACAAATTTGATCATAACATACTAAATTTAATGCAGGAGGTACCTCTGCTTTTTTAAGTACACTTAAACTTGGTACAGGGACGCTGGTTCAAAGTTAAAAAATAAAACGATACTCTTTTGGGCTAGTGCTGTACATTAATTATGCCTGACATACAAAGTAGAGAAAATCACACATAATGCTAAGCTTAAAGAAGTTATTGTCACAGTGAGTGCATGTTGGTTAAGTATGTATTAATAAACTTGTATGAATTATAATAGGAAAGTGTGATATTGATCCTCGACCGAACTTTGCAACATGAAGTTGTAGTAGGTAGACAGCAACCTTGCGTGAATGATTCGTTAATGATGGCCAAACTGTATAAATGACGCCCTTTTTGTTACTGGCTCCTATTAAAAATCGCCACTTATGCACGCGTACGCAAACTCTCATGAAGCAACTTGACTGGCTTAACGCCAAAAATGTTGTGTCAGACGTCTCTTCTCTTGTTCCTCTTCTCGGATTGGTTATAGCTGTTAACTAGAGGGCTATGAAGTACACTCTAGACGCGTGCTTGTCAAGCTTAATAACAATATGTTCTAGCTGATCACCATGTTAAGGCTCTTTACCACACTAAGTAACACAAAAAGAAAATAAATCTTGAGATGGCAGGCATGATAGTTTACCACACAGCTCAACCAAGTTGTGTGTATATTGGTGCAGTTGTGTGGACATGCAAGAATAAACACAGGCGTCTGCAGAGAAGTTAATGAACCGGTGGCCTCATGTGACTGAAGGGCACGCCATGAAAATGGGTGACTCGTTGAAGGCTGCGATGACAGGTTTATTGGACGTGAATCAGTAGGATTCACTGTAACTACTGGATGAATTATTTGTACAATACAGGAGTAAATTGCATGTGTACTAACCAATGCATTTGATTTGGGTAGGTAAATGCAGCTGCTGTTCTGCGGCATCAACCATGAATTTCCAAGTCCATATAAAAAATATTAGAAATTCTAAATAAGAACTTTTATTAGTAAACTAATGTAGGTTCAAATGTTCTACCCCATTACACACGTCGTACTTTTCATTAACATCGTTATATTATTCATTGCAAGACACCCATTCTGATGTTATTTCTCAAATCGGAGATTGTAAAAAATCTTGAAAATATAGGTTAATTAGCAAACATCGATGACTGATACATTACTTTGGTCCAGATATATAGACACCAGCCATGGTCTACCTCCTAAAAGTATGTTCCAAGGCTGTTAACAAACGATTATGGCATGATTTTGAAGAAACGGCCAAATCTTAGATCAATGTTTTTCCAAAACAGTTAAAATTTTGCACTGAACAATTAGATCAATTAAAACTTATGTTGTTACCTAAAACATTTTTAAAAATTATTATGGAGATCACCATTTCTGGGATTATAGGGAAGATAGAGGCACTAATGAGATAGGCAAAATTATAAGCACGGGGAAATTACGTATAACACAATTCACGCTTACTAAAAAACTTCAAAGTTTTTCAATTTGCTTTTGAAAATCTAGTTTACACAGATTTATTTCATGGCCTAACGAAGCAATTAACAGAAAAATGGACGAATATATTTAACCAGATTTTCAGGTATATCAACGCTGGTGAATGCTTTACACGAAATGATAATTATCCATAATTAAATTCAGAACCCATTACTATTCCATGTTAGAATAAAATTCAAACAATAATAATAATCTGAAGTGGTTGAAAATTGCTAAATTCCATGGCATCATAATTGGTTGGGTGGTAATGCTAAAGCCTTTAGGCAACTGCACTATGTCAACCGACCTAAATATCTTCCACATCATACAGACATCAAAGTCTTATTTTCGTTAGTAAAATTCCTTATTAACAGAATCTTTGCGAAAAAAATTATTAAATGACTTTATCTATCTGTGAAATTTTCGGCATTTGAGTCGCGTTCGATTGATTACTACAATGACCAATGATTCTGCGGCATTTTTCAATTTGGTTGCTCAAGGGCGTACCCTCGAAGGCGTGAAACAATTTTTCAGAGATGAACATTCAACAGATTAGTTCTGATGACTCTTTAAAGGAGGTGATGAAACAGCTCTCTAGTGACTCAAATAAGCTTGTACTTCTCGACTTTTTTGCTTCTTGGTGTGGACCCTGCACGGCTATTGAGCCTGAAGTTAAAAATCTATGCTCACGCTTTCCTTCTGTAACCTTTCTTAAGGTAGACGTAGATCAGTGTTCGGTAAGGACCTAGAGCTTCTACATTCGATGGTCTTCTTGGCGTGTCTTTCTGACCTTTTTTGATCTATTTAGGATGCGGTGTCGAGCTTTGGTATTGTCCAAATTCCCACATTTGTTATTCTACGCGGGGGGCAAACCATAGAGACTATAAAGAAACCAGACGTTAGTCTGTTGCGTCAAAAGCTAACAGAGCTCACCCAAGGCACCACAGATCCGTCGGCCGCTTCATCATCTCACGCAGGCTCTATTCCCCCACCAGTTGCCCCCGTGCCAGGTTTCGTAAGTTTTTTTGGTGCGGACAAATGGCACACTTTATAATTTATGCCCAAGTTATTACCAATTTTTTTGCAGATGGATCTCGTATCGTTGTTAGATAAGACACGATGTGAATGTCTGAATTGCCACAGTGACCATGGGCTCGATTGCGCCTTGGAGAAGGATATGAGCTACCTTATTTCGGACACTGATGAGCAGGTAGGGATGTTTTAGTGTTCATGACATTTATTCTCAAATGTGACCTTTTAGTTGACTACTTTGCTTAATTTCTTGCCTTTTCTGAAAGGAAATTTTTTAAACTATTTGCTCTTGTGATAAGTTACGACCAAGTTTATTCGACTGCTCGATCTGTTGCGGTATTTATTTAGATGTTTTTTTATTTTGTCTTCTTAAAAAGCCATGCCGACAGTGGCATTTGCATTGAACAATTGCAAATTTGTGAATCTTTGCGGGGTTAAAAAAATTCTGGCTTTCCTCTTGCATTGTCATGCGTTTTTTTCCATGCGCATCGGGATTTGGATGTATTATTGGTATACAATGTACAGGAAACATTTTTATCGTAAAATGTAAATAATGCCTCATCAAATCACATTCTCCTGAGAATCTAAGTTGTTAGATTTGTGCTGACAGTATTTCTTTAGTTTCATCGACTAATTTTCTTCCACTATGCACTGTCCGAACTAATGTAAAACGATTTTAATTGTATCTCCTTTCGTTTTTAGCTCATAATTTTCCTATCGTTCTCACAAGCGATCAAGCTTCATTCTTTGCGAATCACCGCCCCCGAAGGTTCGTGTTCTTCTGGCATTATGCCATTACAAACTTTTTACATAAAATTGGTGAATTGAGCATAAAGCGCTAACATAATAATCAATAAAAGCAATTTCCTAATTGCTTACAGATTCCGGCCCCAAAAATATCAAAATTTTCACCAACCAAACTACAACTCCGGATTTCGATGCGTGTGAAACCGCTGTCCCAGTTCAAGCCTTCACGTAAGTGTTCATTATTTCAACATGTGCATCGCGCTTTCTAAACTCATTCATATTTATCATTTTTAGCCTAACGCCTGAGGATCTTAAGGCAAAGTCTCTTATTCAGCTGAAGTACGTAAAATTCCAAAATGTTAACAGTGTGACGGTGAGTTCATTCACTGATTTATTAACTCAATATAAACTATCATTCTGTTGACGTTTTTCATGTCTAATGCAATTATTACCCAACCCTGCTTTCTAACCTAACCACAAACTTAGCATCTACACCGAATGGCAATCCAATCAGGCCAGAAAGTCCATAAACCAGTTTTATTTTGTAAACTTGCCTATCAAATGGCTACAACGCCATAGGTTGTTTGATTTAAGTCATTTTTGTTCAACTCGTCTAGTATCGACTGGTAATAAATAGCTGCAAAGCGCAACACCGCCGCGAACCTTATTGTTGACCCAGCGGCTTTTTTGATTCACCTAACACAGCTAAATGTTTTGTACCTTAGTTTGGTCTGATTATCTAGGTCCACCGGTCAAGTGCTCATTTACTTCAAGGAATTTTACTATTCGATTGCTTCCATCCCCCTGCAGATATTTGTTCAGGATAACCAACAAGATGTTGGGCAAACGCGTATCACAAATCTCATCCTCTACGGCTGTCCGGTGCAGAACGTTACAAATATGAACGAATTCAAGAGGGTAAGGAATCGCTTACAATCCGTTCAAGGTTGCTTTGATGTGAAACGGTTGGTTGTTTTGGGGTTATCAAGTGTGTGTGTGTGTGTGTGTAGGCTTTTACTCAGTAATGCGGTGTTAACAACTCATATTAAGTAGTTGTGCTTGATTTATTCTAAAAGTTCTTTTTACCTTCTTTTAGGTGGCTGGAAAGAAAGGGGAAGTGCACGGATGAGGGCATCGCGAGGTTTCTATCCTCCGTTCAAACCAAACTTACCTCCGAACTCGTGATTGGTGTTTATTCCTTGTAACATTTCAAGACAAGATAAATTTGACCGTGATGTACTCTCGGAATTCAGTCGGTATCCGATGTCGCTACCTACAAGAGCTAGACTTCATTGTTGATCTAAGGTGGGTAATGGTGGATAAAGGCGATCAAGAGAAGACACGCTAAAGCCAACGTGGGGAGGTTTGCCAAGGTGTTCATTTCCTCGCGAGTTCACAAAAGTTGACATCAGCCAGTATGATGCATTTGGGTTAGAGAAAAGCCATTTTCACCACGGTTTCACCTCTGTACGTCACACCATGCCTCATCATCTATTGCCTCGTGAAATAGAAGTAGAGGAAGATGATGTCACTTCGTCAGCATCTTCCCATCATCTCTTCTGTCGGAATCCTTATCGATCTGCTTCTCCAGGCCTCTCGTTATTTCCTCATTAGTTGTACTAGTGGTGAGGTTTGGCAGAAGTAGATTTCCAAATTTACTGGGGTGCCTAGTGACGTTATAGACACCTTCCTCTTGTACCAAACACGCGCATCTGGCCTTCTTATGGGGTTCACACTTCCCCGCACAGCACCAACCGCCACTTCAACCAATACTCCAAGCACAGACCTACATTCTTGAACGTCTGATTGGCAGCAGTCGCGGTCGCTGCAGACGTAGTCGTTGATATTGGCGTTATGGTACTAGCTGTATATCCGTCCCCATCATCTTTGCTGCGGTAGACGATGACGGCGATGTTACTGCTGCTGCCGCTGTCGTCCTTAGTTTAAGCATCCAGGGTCACTGTAGTTGTAACGTGGAAAGGAAACCGTGAAGACGCGTGTTGGATTATTGCCGGTGAATCGTGTGTGGAAAATGCATTGTGTATTTGGCAAGTTAAGTACAGAGTGAGCAGTGAGAGAAGGAAAGGCAGGAGCAGTGTGGTTAAGAGTCTGTGTGTACGGTAAGTGTCTGAGTCAGTAGTAGGAGTAGTGAAATTGTTAAGAAACGTGAGAGTAGTGGAAGAAGATAGAAATGGGTGGAAACGGCGTCTCGGCGATCGCTAAGTGTAAGCATCTCACAGTGCTTAATGACACCACCGTTAATCAGTAGCCTAATTAAGTCACACTGCATGCATTCATCCTTTAACCTAGGTTGTGTTCAGACAACACATGTGGAACCCAACTTCCACATTATTGAGTTTTTTTCATTTGGTGCAAACGCTTGGAAATTGTTGTTTGGGTGACTCCTAACTGAGCTGGAAGCTCTTGTTGGGAGAGAGAGCTTCCAATTCCGCATCTTCAAAATTTCGAGGCTAAAATCGCAATCGCCCCTTCAGAAACGTTTGTATCACCCGGCGTTGGCGTCAAGAACACGTTGTGAATCGTGTTTATTCAACCCCTTAATCGGATCGCTGACATTTTGTCCTGGAACACATTCATTTTTCTCACAACCAGCTAAATTGGCCCCATTTTTTTCAGTAGGCCATAGTTTTGAAAAGCACTTTAGCTCATGTGTATAAAATCGGTTGATATAGAGACAGACATCCTACAGAAACGCGGTGTCCAGTCAATTTGTGTTGCAAGGATTTATCAAACTAGTGGCGCACACTGGATGCTGGAACCTAATCGCACGAAACAGTTTCCACTTTGCCACTTTTCAGAGAAAACCACCGCTAAACTCCTTAGTCTTGTTCCTTCAAAGAAGAAACAGACGACACAAAACTCCAAATCTGCTCTTTAACTCAAATAGTGTTGAAATCCCTCTCTGGACGTAGACAAGGGATGTACGCGTGTCCGTTTTCGATTTGGTCTGATGTTTTAAGTTACCAGCCAGTCCCACTATTATTCACGGGTTTAGCAATTGTTTTTCTATGGACATGCAGTGCAAATTGCTGACTTACAAATACGCCAAATTGGCACCGACTAACAACAAAATCGACAATCACCCTACCGATCTTTGGGTCATCTACACTGCTGTTCGTGCACTTGTGAATTGTGAAAGCAATCGAATGGCGATATGTTGAATTCAGCCAAAAGGCACTCACTTGCATTTTGCACAAGACAGGACACTTTGGAAGATGTAGAATATGAGTAAAGCAGCAACCAAAACATTCTAACCAATGGAAACACGCTAACAACTCCTTGAATTATTTCACAACACATGCAGTCAACGTATTAATAATTTAGGAGCATTTTGTGATTATGTGTGAATCATTGATGGACTTATGAGATTAATTCGTCATAATAGGGTTTTTCTGTTTGCAGAATCTAAATATCTTAATATTTAATCAGTTTTTTGATTTTTCATGGGCCCTTTAGGACGTCGAAATGAGCGATCAAATTTGGACCAAAGATCATTGGTTCTTTTGTTGACCTTAGTGCTCTCTTCAACAAAATTCGAAAACGTGATTGCACTTCGGCTTTCAGACAAGACCAAAGAAAAACATTTAGCATTTTTTAACGTTCCGATTTTGCGCAGTTTTGAAATTGATAGTGATCCCAGGGTCACACTGATGATGTTGGGTGGTCATGGTATTAGCACTGCAACAGAACTATTTGACGTTTCTACTTGATAATTTGACTTTCAGGATATGTAGTTAGTGAAGAACTTACAGAATTTGTCTTATCACGGAGTTCGTGTTGAAATTTATGATCAGGGAGAGAAATGGTGTGCCTAGAATCTCAGCTACTACAAATCGTTTGTATATCATAAGCGTGCTTGTTTGCCACTTTCATGTTTTTTCCTATTTGTTACGTTTGTCCGTAACAATAGAGAATACCACTCAAATAACGGTACCAGATCCCTTGCTGAAAGCTAGAACCGACCTTCCCAGGTTAATACCAGAACAAGAACAGAGCTCGAGTAGAGAGCTTTATTCACGTGAGCCACGTGCAGAGAAGAAGTGAAATCGAAAG